>NKZD01001625.1:0-30486 GCA_002370635.1 Metschnikowia cerradonensis
AGCAATGAATGATCATTTCAGAAAAGGAAGGCGCACACTCATGAAAATCCTAGAGTGTGCTATACTTACTTCTTGATGCTATACTTACCCTTTCTATATAATAGGAAGGTCTAGCTCTCATATCATCCTTGTGTGGGAAGTCTAGCAGAGTCCTGGAAATCTATATAAGATAGGACTCTGGTCCATACCCTAGTGTTAGTTAACTAATCAGAATATTGTCTGAGAGGAACATACAAAGATGTCCTCTACTTCCAGACCCACCAGAAACAGCTCCCGTGTAACTCCTCAAGTGTTCACCTATCTTGATGAGACTATGAACTTTATCAATGGTGCTCAGTATAGTATGCTGGACTGTACTCCATGGTTATTGAAAGGTCCTCCTGATGTACCTACCATAAATGTTCAGTTAGTGTTAAGTAATCTACAGTCCGTCGACCTGCATATTATCGCTAGCTGCTCCATACGTGTGACTCCTTTTTCAGTTTCCATCCACGCGTTAACACTCCCCTGACGCCTGTGCCGCGGCAAAAGGCTTCTCAAGCGTGATCTTCCGTGTGGGCGAGCGTACGAGGTAGCTCATCCGCTTCTCTAGTATCCTCACCTTGTACTTTTCATCGAAACGTAGAAATGGGAGATATGCCCAGAACAAGTTCTTTGTATTGATGTACTCAACATCAACCAAACTTCTCTTAACATACTGAATGACCACTGAATACTTTATCTCGACGTGCTTCATTCCTTTCTTGAACTGACCGCCAGATACCTGATTCACGATGTTCTGATTGTCACACCACACCCGTATTGTGCCATTCTTCTGTTTGAACTTTAGTTCCGTAATGAGATTTCTCAACAATATTCCCTCTCGACTACCTTCGAATAGTCCGAAGAGCTCTGTTTCACTTGTTGTAGCTGCAATTTTTTTTTTTTTTTGCAATTTCGATGACCATGATATAGGTCCACTCATGTACATGATTAGATACCCAGTCCTTGACTGTCTTGTTTCTGTGTCCGNGTTGTAGCTGCAATTGTTTTTTTTTTTTTGCAATTTCGATGACCATGATATAGGTCCACCCATGTACATGATTAGATACCCAGTCCTTGACTGTCTTGTTTCTGTGTCCGTCGCTAGATCTGCATCTACGAACACTTCGACATCCTTCTGTTCCTGACCTTTAGTCTTCAGGAACTTTATTCCTGTCGTAGGATTCTGTAACAAGTGTCTCACCGTCATGTAAGCTGCTTTCATATGTTTTGCCTTGGGTTCATTCAAATACCTTGCCAAGTTCAGAGCCTGGTAAGCAATGTCAGGTCTGGCTGTATTTGTTGCAAACATAAGTTTCTCAACAATCTTTCTGTATCTTGTTTCATCACAGAATTCTTGTTCTTCTTCCTCACTGAGCTCGTGTAGCCACTCCTTGTGATTTCCTGGTGTATGCGTTGTGCGTGTACCCATCACACTAGCAAATTCATTCAATTTGAAGATGTAATCCTTAAAACTCAACTCGATCGAATCTTTTCCAATTTCCAAATTCATACCTAAGAATTTCTTTGGTGTTCCAAGTCCTTTATACTAAACGATTCAGAGAGTTTCGTCAGTACTTCCTTCACACATGTCACTTTGTGAATAGCTTCGTGCCACACCCGAGGGCCTGTTTCAATCCATGGAGTGGCTTCTTTAGTCTGAGCACTAAATGTTCTTTTCCTTGTTGAACATAACCTTCCGGTTGCTTCATATAAATCTCCTCTTCCAACACTCCATTCAAGAATGCTGTACATCCATTTGTCTTATAACCAATCCTTGCTTCACTGCAATGGCTGAAATATGGGGGTTCCATTTGCGTAAACTATGAATCCTGTTCAGGACTTTCGGGTTTCTTCGCTGGCGAATGACGCATCGCTTAATGCATACAACTGTACTTTGTTGCCGGGATAATCCTCTTCCGTAAGGCTGATGAACCAGTCTTGTGTGTGCCTCAAATTCTTGTGTGTCCCTCAAATAGTCTAATGTCTTCTTGAGTCGCATGAGGCCTGTTTCAGTCGCTTCCTTGGTGTTAGATCCGAAATTTGCTCACACTGTATGCTATTTCAAGACGGCTAATATTCACTAACCAATTGTAAGATCCGAGTATTTCCTGGTAGACCTTCACTAGTTTCCTGTCCAATGGTTTGTTTTCCGTATCATGTTCGTAGACGTTCATAGGAACGCTCTGGCTCTTATTTGGCACGTAATCTTGGAATTCGGTTAGTAGATCCCGGATGAATGGTTTTTGGTGTATTCTAAATCCCCCATTGACCCCTTCAATCAGGAATCCACTGAATTCTCTAACGCCCTTTAGATCCTTGAACTTGATCTTCGCTTTGTCTGTCTTATACTCTTTGAAATGCTCATAGTCTGCATCTGTTTCTGTTTGTTAACGAAGTCATCCTCTCCGTCTCATTGTCAAATGCCTCGTTCCAAAGTCTCCTATTGTTCAGATACATGGCTTTGCTGAGATGTCCGGTTGAGCCTTTAGAGTGTGAACTCAATGAATCTTGGTCGGAATCTGTGGCAATTCATCATCTGCATTTACCCTGCAAACATCACGCTAGTTCCATTTCTCTATTATCGAGGTCACTCAAATCCAGATCATTCTTCTCTGATTATCCACACCGAGATACACTCCCCCCGGAGTGGCGAGTTGTTTGACATATGTGCTGGTATGCAACCCACAATCTGTCACATGCCTCTTTCCATGATCTGCTATCTCTCAGTGCTATAGCTTTCTTGATCCCGACTGAACCAACGTGATGCCGTAATCACCTAGTGATTCTCTGGCTGTTGGTTCCATGGTCTGGATCAGGAATTCAGTACACAGGAGATCGCCAGACCATGGAACCAACAGCCAGAGAATCACTAGGTACGGCAGGGAAGAACGTATGAACGGTGTGATTAACGATAAGACACGATGCACGTTATGCATGGCTACAACGAACAAATGTTTACAGAACTTTTTACAGCGAATTCGAAGGGGGAGATCCCTGGAGAGCTATTTTTACAGTCTCAAGGTTCCGAATTCGATTCGTCGCCCAGCATTTGGAGAGGACGTGAGACACGCCAGATTATGGGATATCAGAGAGATATGAGATGTCAGAGATATGAAATATCAGAGAGATATGAAATATCAGAGAGATATGAAATATCAGAGAGATATGAAATATCAGAGAGATATGAGATATGAGATATGAGATATGAGATATGAGATATGAGATATGAGATATGAGATATCAGAGAGATCGCGCTCCAAAAGGCAGGACTTCCCACCAATCATGTTAAAAAGTCCGGGGAGGTGATAGAAACACTTGACTAACTAGCTCGCGTCGGAGAGGCCGAAAAACTCCACCTCATAGCCAAATACGGACGAGAAGTTGCAAACAAGCTATAGCACTGAGAGATAGCAGATCATGGAAAGAGGCATGTGACAGATTGTGGGTTGCATACCAGCACATATGTCAAACAACTTACCACTTCAGGGGGCGCATATCTTGACACGGATGAACCCGAGACAAATGTGTGTTGAAAGTGAGCAATGAATGATCATTTCAGAAAAGGAAGGCGCACACTCATGAAAATCCTAGAGTGTGCTATACTTACTTCTTGATGCTATACTTACCTTTTCTATATAATAGGAAGGTCTAGCTCTCATATTATCCTTGTGTGGAAAGTCTAGCAGAGTCCTGGAAATCTATTTAAGATAGGACTCTGGTCTATACCCTAGTGTTAGTTAACTAATCAGAATATCGTCTGAGAGGAACATACAAAGATGTCCTCTACTTCCAGACCCACCAGAAACAGCTCCCGTGTGACTCCTCAAGTATTCACCTATCTTGATGAGACTATGAACTTTATCAATGGTGCTCAGTATAGTATGCTGGACTGTACTCCATGGTTATTGAAAGGTCCTCCTGATGTACCTACCATAAATGTTCAGTTAGTGTTAAGTAATCTACAATGTGACGTCCTGCATATTATCGCTGGCCGCTCCAGACGTGTGACTCCTTTTTCAGTTTCCATCCACGCGTTAACAATACGACTATAAGGTAGTCAGCATTACAATAGAAATTATTCAGCGGAGAAACCCTTGCACTTGGAGAATTAAAAACATACCTGGTGCGGAAGTATATTTACTTATCATAGGTGTTGGTTTATATAGTTCCTTCCTCAACACCATCAACTGAAATCCTTCACTAATAGGTACTAGACGCGCAATAGAATCTAACACCGCTAAATAATTTGTCAAGTTGAAACTAAACCCAGAGCTCATTTAAAAATGCCTATTTTTAATTTGTGAGCCAAAGACAAAAAAGTATAGAGTGTATTGTGTAGACTGTATGGTGTAGACAGTGTATGGTGTAGACTGTACAAAAATAGAATGTATACCTATTGACGAATTTATCAAATGATTACCGCTGAAGCTGAATAATTCTTTCATATATATTCATATATAAAACGCCCGGAAAAGTATACCAAAAGCAAGTTTATATAGCTTAATGGTAAATCAATGTACAGTGTTTTTGAAAATTATTCAAGCCAGCGTGACAAAACTATTCAAACCAAGAAGACAGAATGGTTCAAACCAAATGGCGTAATGTTTCACACCAACTTTTATTCGAATTCAATATTCTGAAATCTGAAATCTGAAATCTGAAATCTGGAAGATTGCCTCTTATGTACTTACATTTGGGACAAAAGTCTTGCAGCATCAATCAAGGGTGAAAAACGGACGGAACTGAACTGAACTGGGTTTCCTTGTTATCCTGTATACAACAACTTGTCCATTTGCTTTGAAAGAGTGTGTGAAGGGGTACGAAACTTTTTGTCGCGCTGGTTTGTTCGATTTTGCTAGCGTGGTTTGTTCGATTTTGCTAGCGTGGTTTGTTCGATTTTGCTAGCGTGGTTTGAATCGTTTTGCCGCGCTGGTTTGAATAGTTTTGAAAAAACACTGTAAATATCAAACGTGTGTGCACCCCCGTCTTAAGACTTTGGTCTTGTAAGGTACAACTTGCATATCCCTGTATATTAATATATGATAAACCATAAGCTGAAACAAGCATACCCACACTACACTATTCAGGATCCGTGGGACCTGAAAGGAATCTCAACTATTGGAATAGACTTCCGCAACCGGCTAAAGTCACCAAGTTATACCCAAATCGTTATTAGACCGTTGACAGGAATAACAGGAATAATTATTCCACTTTGGAGTCCCAGAATGCCACATCACAGAAAATATTGGAATCACAGGATCATTGGAGTTATAGTATTTATTGGAACTTTTTTTTTGTATGAAGTGGTTATTTTCTGGTCGTGCGGTACCCAGTCCAACGAATAAATCTGTACCATTAATTAATTGTAGCGTCAGTAGAATGATTGGGCTATGTTCCCGATTAGGCAATTTTCTAGGCAGTTATCTAGGCATTTTTCTAGGCATTTTTCTGGGCATTTTCTTGGTAGCAATTTCTGAATTTCTTGGAGGGGGTGTTTGCAGCCAGAAATAGTCGCAACCAAAATATGTCATCGTCGCGCTTTCTGCAGTCTCGGGGTATATAGGTTTAATAATTCCAGTTCAGCTAAAAGTGATGGGGAATCAGATGGCCCATAGATTAACCATGGTGCAATTTCAAGTGGAAAGCGACGGAAGGACACTGTGTTCTCATAGTCTCGTCAAGATATGTAAACACTTCGGGAGTGTTTACTTCAAGAGAAGAGGAAGATGTAGAATTTTCAGTGTCCATTGAAATATTGGTGGGTTTGGATTTTGAAGGCATCTTGATATGCATCGGACAGATGATGCTTGATTCAATTACTTGAAAGTTGGATATGGTCCAGACTCCCTTATATATGTGGGAGCTCTACCTTCATGGCACCAAGCGGTTGTAGTAACCACATATGAAGAACAGGTGCTTGTTACCATTTTTCAACAAGGTATGTAGATTTAATAATTCCAGGTCAGCTAAAAGTCATGGGGAATCTCTGTAGAGTAACCATGGTTCAAGATCCAGAAGTCTTCTATTACTATAGGATATGGACCTCATTGTCTCATCAAGATACTCCACGTAAATTAAACTTTACGTGGAGTGTTTGCTTCAGAATGAGCCTGAGTCTTATTATCAGTACGAGGATTTTTGGTGGGTATGGATCTGGGAGGCATCTTGGTATGGATCTGGGAGGCTTGGTATGAATTTGAGAGGCATCTTGGTATGTCCCCCTCAGTAAAGATATTCAATTAATTGCCTAATTAAAGATGTTGTCAAGGCCTCCTTATATGTGTGGGAGTTGGCCTTCACTGATCCTTGGTTGTCCTGATAACTGAAGTAGGGAAAGTAGCTGTGCAGGGGAAAATAGCTGGGCTGTGCCTGTTAGAACTTGTGCAGAACTTTAAGGTTTGTAAAACAAAGTTACATCAGTTGTATATTCGAATACTGTAATATGCCTTAGAGGGATCCCTCAGGATTCATCTTAGAGGTCAGGCGAACCTGCTAGTTCTATATACTTCCTTGCTGCTTCGGGTAACCCTTGAGGGATTTCTTGAAACAGTCGGCCTTCAGAATGTGAAACATTGCGTCAGAATATGAAACATCGCAATGTTTCACATTGGCCCGGAGAAGTCCTTTCAGGACTTTTCCCTAGCGCGGGCATATCACATGCGTCCTCTTGCATGGAGCCTAGCGCCCAGAATTCAAGTTTCCTTGAATACTAACCTTCACACCATGTCATACTCATGAGTGGTATGGTTTGAGGCTGAGCCTAAGCTAAGCCTCGTTAGTAGAATTCACCGACACTAAATACTCAACTCTAGTGCTCGTAGGATTTTTCCTAACAGTGCCCTGCAAGCCTAGAACGCCGTGCGCGCTCTTATTCGGTGCTATTTTCCAACAGGGGTATATAAGGAGGCGATTTCCTCCTCTTCAACACCTCCCCTTTTTTGATGACTTAACGAAAAATCCACCTTTTTTTGATGACTTGATGGAAATTGTATGTTTTTTTAAAAAAAAATTCTATTTTATTCATTGTTTTTATTTCAATTACTTTCATAATGTTCATAACCATTACTTTATTATATATTCATTTTTTGTTTAAATTTGGAATTGAGCCAAAATTGATGTATAAATAATACATTGCTTTTAATAATGCTACTAGTGGTATGATGCTATTATTATTACTATTACTATTAGTACTATACTACTAGTACTATACTACTGAATAGTAGTACGATGGGATTACAATACTAAACTTTAGTACTTCAGCACTTCAGTACTTTAGCACTGTAGTGTGTTGTCTCACTAATATACTGAATGTATCCATAGTTAATTCCATCATTCATTACCGATCAGGAATCATAAGGCCAGTCACCATGCTTATTTCAGATTATTGTCTCAGATTATTATCGCAGATTCTTTAGTCATGGATTCTTTTGTCATTCAGCTCTGACTATAATATGCTTAAACCTTCGAATTTGTTACTACTTGGACCGTCATGAATACACTTCAATTATCCATGTTATTTGGCCTGGGATTTCATGCAACTTCTGTATAGTGCCTTTCTATACCTCTATAGTGTCTCAAACGTGACTATAGTGACTGTTGGACTTGAATACGAAGTTCGGTCTGTCGGTATATATATTGAACTTTCCTTCCTTCCTCTTTGTTACTTCTTCTTTGGTTCACTGTAGTTGCCCTGCTGACACAAGGTAAAAAAAATGCCACGCTGGTCGTAGAGCTCCTCTGGAGTGCCGTACTCTTTGACTTCTCCATGGTCCAAACTAAGAATCCGATCACTGTCCATAACCGTATCAAGCCGATGAGCAATGGTAACAATGGTCTTGTTCTTAAACTCCCTGCGGATAGTACTCTGGATGATGCGGTCCGTTTGGATATCCACTGCAGCCGTGGCTTCGTCTAGCATGAGGATCTTGGAAGGGTTCAAGAGAGCTCGGGCCAAACACACCAACTGCCGTTGGCCCACTGAGAAGTTGGTACCTCCCTCGCTGACCTGGCTGTCCAAACCAGAATCCAAGTTCTGGACAGTCTCAGTTAGCGAGGAATGTTGGAGCACCTCCCAGAGTCTCTCATCCGTATGCTCATGGAACGGGTCCAAGTTCTCCCTCATTGTGCCCTGGTAAAGGTGGGAGTCCTGGGGAATGATGCTGAGATTATGGCGGAGATCGAATAACGAGAGTTTAGAGATATCTAGGCCATCGATGGAGATGTGGCCTGAAATGGGTGGGATCATCCGGAAGATCCCCAACACCAAAGAGCTTTTTCCTGCACCCGTACGGCCCACCACGCCGATTTTCTCTCCTGACTTGATACTCAAAGAGATATTTTTTAGCACAGGCTCTAGGTTTTTGGAGTAACTGGTGGAGTAGTTTTGGAGCATGATCTCTCCCCGGCGGGGCCAATCATGTGGAGGCTCCAAGAAGAGCGTATGTTCATCCTCCTCCGTGGCAAGCTTGCAGTATTCAAAACACCGCTCCACTGAAACAACGTTGGCCTCCACCTCCGCTGACATCCACACCATGCGCTTGAACACGTCTGTTACCTGAAGAGTGTAACTCATCAAAAAACCCGCCATTCCTGCACTCACCGGAGCCGAAGTGGTGGATTTATAGATCAACAACGACGACGAGCTCCAGATGATGAGCGAGCCTATGAACTGCAAGCGCACAGATAACCACCTGTTGATGGATCTGAGCATGAAGAGACTGCGCATGTTGAAGTCCACGTTGGCATTGTTGATGTGGTCAAACCTCTGCTCCTGTGCATACGCCTTGATGGTCTCCACGCCCGCCAAACTCTCTCCCATATGGGCAAAAATGGGCGACCGGGAGATCGACACCATCCGTTTCAACTCGCGTTGCACCGAGATGTAGTATTTCTGGTAGTAGCCATAGATGAACACCAAGAACACCATTACAACCAGGAATAAGGGTAAGGCTAGCGTGATCACCACCACCGTACTCACTGTTTTGAAAAGACACCCCATATAAATGTTTAGTGAGCGTGGAAGGGCATCGTCCACCTTATTGATATCGTTGCTAAAGCGGTTCATGATTCGGCCCACTGGTGTTCGTTCAAAGAAGCTCATGGGGGCCTTCATGAGCCGCAGGGCCATTTGGTCGTGCACATTTTTTCCTCCTTGGATACTGAGGTAGACCCAGAACACCAAGCCCTTGATGAGATTCATCAAACTGGTGCTGAAGCCAAGCAAGGCAAAGATACTGATGAAATGAAGGGCTTGGGAATTGGAGCCAAATTGGGAATTCTTTTCTGCCCATGTTTTGAGCCAGTAATTGGTTGCAAAAGAGAGACCAGTGGACACAAGGAGGAGAATGGCCCATGAAATCATACCACCAATGGAACACGCCTGCATGTAGTCGTAGTAAGTGTTCCACTTGACGCTTCCCTTTGCAGCCACTTCGGCCACGGGGCCTGTTTTGCTCTTGATATTGGCTCTAAATGGATCACACGTGAATGCAGCCAAACGGGGTTTTCTAAAGGATAGCCTTACATCCGGGGAAAAATCCTGTAGGGAGTCCTCAGACTTCAGAGCCATGGATCCACCAATAGAGTCCACTGCCGTATACTTCAAGGCGCCCACAGGTTCCAAACTCTTAGATTCCTCACTAAGCTCACTGGGTTCTGCAGCTTCTGGGTCTTTCGTTGGCTCCTGGGTCCTATACTGCTCCAAAAGAGCCCCGAGCTTCGGATATGATCCCATACTTATATCCTTATAAGAGGCATTTTCAACCACACGCCCGTTTTCAAGAAGATAAATGTGGTCTGCATATTGGAGCACTTCAATGGAATTTGTAGCCAATACCACCGTCCGTTCGGCCAAAAGATTGCAGAGAACATTGGAGATGATGCTCCGGCCCACATGGCTATCCACAGCACTTAGGATATCATCCAACACGTAAATATCAGCACGTGAGTAAATGGCCCGGGCCAACGAGATGCGGGCTTTTTGCCCCCCGGAAAGAGAGATACCTTTTTCACCTACCTGCGTATCGTGACCGTCTGGTAACGTTTTAAGGTCGGGTAAAAGCTGGCAAGCCTTCATTGTGTGCATGTAGAACTCTTCATCGTATTCATGGCCAAAAACAACGTTTTCCCGGACGCTGGCGTTCATTATCCAAGGATTTTGGGAACAGAAAGCGATTGAGCCGTTGATTTTCATGGGTATGGGTGCTTTGGTGATGTTTTTGGAGTCCACGGCATCGAGTTGACCCAAGATTGACGACATAAGGGCCGATTTTCCTGCACCCACCCGGCCCACAATGCAGATAAACTCCCCATGTTTAACATTTAAGCTGATATCATGGAGTGCGTACTTGTATATGCTATATTCGGTATCTTCACTTGGTTGCTCGGGAATTTTGGGCTTATCCCATAGAAAGGAGACATTTTTGACATTTAAAGAGGTGTGGGCGTCATCACTGGATTCTATGAGCCCGGCATGCACCTCTGAAAGCAATAAGAACTCCGAAATTCTTTCCACAGCAACATAGGCTTCTGTAATATACGAAAGCACCGATGGGAACAGCTGGATTGGTCTAGCCAAGATATTCAAAAGTGCCAAAGCTGGAAACACGATTTCCAGGGTCAATGGAGTCTCTTCTAGCAACGCAAACAATGCAAACGTGCAGAAAGAAACCAAAAAAGGCATGGTTACCCAGATCAAGTTGCCGAATTGGTTGACTAGGCGGATTTTCCGGGCATTCCGGAGCTCCATATCGTTCCGAGCTTTGGATAGCCTCTCAAGCATGGGTTGTTCCCAAGAATATAGCTTGATAGACTTCATCGATACGAGGATGTCGTTGGTAATCCTATTCCGGTTATCCTTAAGTTTCATCTGCACTTTTTTCAAGCGTTTGGAGTACCGGAAAAAGAAGGTATTGATGGGCATAAAAGCAAACATCACCACGAGCCCTGCAAAAGCCGATTTGCCTAAAAGCCCATACAACGACCATATGGCTAGCCCCAATTCCGCAGGGGCAATGACCACCGTATTAAGTTCCTGAGCACAGGTCTGCACTCTAGGAGCATCTATGGAAACCAAGTTGATGATGTCCCCCAGCGATTTATGCATCCGAGATTGCGCCGACAAGCTCATGGATTTGCGGTAGATGAGTGATGTCAATGATGACCGACACCCAAGGCCCACCTCTAAGATTTTCAACACGTATTGGTTGTTCAAAGCTGTCTGGAGAAGAGTCACGCCAAACATACTGAGACACACTAAAACACCCCTTAAAAACGGCACCAGGGGGTCATCAATCTTCTGGGCCAAGAATATAATCAATAACCGAAGGAGTTGCGGCTGTACAAAGCTCAAGAGCGAGTCTCCTGCCTCATAGACAAATGCCACGAGGGCATTCGGGCCAAAAGCACGGAAAAGAGCCATTATAAGAAGGTAATGCCCCTTTTCTTGGCCTGGCTTATCCCAAAAACGCAGCAATGCCTTTGTATGTGCTACTGTAGAGAACCCTTTAGGGGCTTCGGGCAAATCGTCATAATGAATGGTCTGGTTGACGTAAGAGTTCCGGATCAACGGGTTCATCCATGAAAAAGTTAGTCGCTGCCAGATATTAGGTTGTGCCAAAGCCTTGGCTAAGGATTCATGGTCGAAATTAGAGGTTTCTAGGACGTATTCCTTGACTGACGACATGGGGCGCCATCTGCAGTATTCTAGAACAGAAATACCCAACGAGCACGTGGCCCCCACACTAAGGTAGCCTCCAGAACTCTCGATAAGGAACATAGGCCATTGGGTATAGCTATCCTGGAAGATAAGCATGCATTCCACCAAAAAAAGTACTGGCCAGTAGGTTAAAAGCACACCAGAAGGTACCAAACGACTTGCCACTTCCACAACGTGAAGAGGGGCAATCAAAAACACATTTGCAAGCAATAGGAGCAGAAACGCCGAGATTTTGGCGTCGGAGAAGCGCTCGACGGGCGATATGGCCCATACTAGGCGGATCCAAACAAG
Source organism: Metschnikowia cerradonensis (assembly GCA_002370635.1). Classification (NCBI taxonomy): domain Eukaryota; kingdom Fungi; phylum Ascomycota; class Pichiomycetes; order Serinales; family Metschnikowiaceae; genus Metschnikowia; species Metschnikowia cerradonensis. Next base: position 12,032 of record NKZD01001625.1, read on the forward strand.
AATATGAACCGAAACAAGCGCTAGACGAACATGAAACGCTAGGCCGGTGTTTTGGGGCTTGAACAGTCCAAATTGGGGCACTAGGGGGTGCTTATTGATGCGGTAGAGCAGGGCGGCAGCTAAAAGCGCATATATTGAGGCCAAAATGGCCGTAAATACTGCCAAAAAACATGGGTTAAATGCATTTTCGTTGGTGCTAATGAGAGGATGTAGTAGAGCCGAAATAGGACTGCAAGACGGCAGAGGCGGGAGGTACATGGTTAAAGAGAGTAGCAGAAGATGGCTAAGGACCACGTCAGTATTAGTATCATGAGTCACGTGAAAGACCAAGTGCTTTGAGTTATGTGAGCATATGACTGGTCACGTGATACAGTAAGAGACTCATAACCGTATGCCGTGCCAAAAAGGGAGGTTCCTGGAACAACGGGTATTTCATGAGCGTTACAGAGGTGTTTCAGATTTGTTGCAGTAACGCTTGTTTGTTTCAAAGGTGTTACAGGTGTGTTTCAGATTTGTTACAGGTATGGTTCAGGGGTGTTTCAAAGAGTTTCGGGTTCCGTAATTCAATGCCTCGGTGTTAAGAACATGCATCTTTTATTGATTCATTTGGTCACTCACATTTCATTTCCGGTCGATCAACGTTTCAGTGATCACATGTTCGGTGACCCTAGGGGGGATTCGGGGCCGAGGTACATGCAGCCGCGAGCAGGGCCGGGGGTCGGCTCCGAAAAAAGCGCCAATGACCGGGCGCAAATTCACGGGGCCGGAGTCCAGCCGCGAAACCTGGAGAAAAAAGCCGGAACATTTTCGAGGGTATACTGAAACAGCAAGGTCTAAAACCCTCCACATGGATTGGCGAAATTCGGCCTAAAACCAAGTTGTAGTCTCCGGAATTCATAGATTCTTTCCATGAAATTTGCAACCCAATCCCCCAACGCAACCCATTTCGACCCCCCACGCCCTCGGCGGTCGGACCCATGGCAGTGCGCACCCTCGGAAGTGGGCCTGACGCTTTTTTTTCGCCAGTTACAAATTTGTCCCCTGTCATTGGCTGCGCGCCTTTTCCTTCTCCAGTTCTCTCCTCCCCTATATAAACACCACGCTACCCGCCCTCTGCGACTCCGCTTTTTTTTTTGTTTTTCTTCTTCTTCCTCAACAATGTTGACTGCTTCCAGAAGATCCATTGCTAAGGCCCCTCAATCCGTGCGTGGCCTTGCTACCGCCGGTCTCACCAGAGACTCCAAGGTTCACCAGAACTTGTTGGAGGACTTTTCCTACATCCAATACAAAAAACAGTTGGAGAACGTCAATATCGTCAAGCAGAGATTGAACAGACCTTTGACTTATGCTGAGAAGTTGTTGTACGGTCACTTGGACAAGCCTCACGAACAAGACATCGAGAGAGGTGTGTCTTACTTGAAGTTGAGACCCGACAGAGTGGCTTGTCAGGATGCCACTGCTCAGATGGCCATTTTGCAGTTCATGTCCGCCGGTATGCCTCAGGTTGCCACTCCTTCCACTGTGCACTGTGACCACTTGATCCAGGCTCAGCTTGGAGGCGCCAAGGACTTGGCCAGAGCCATTGACTTGAACAAGGAGGTGTTTGACTTCTTGAGCTCTGCTTGTGCCAAGTACAACTTGGGTTTCTGGAAGCCAGGTTCCGGTATTATCCACCAGATCGTGTTGGAGAACTACGCTTTCCCTGGTGCTTTGTTGATTGGTACCGACTCGCACACTCCTAACGCTGGTGGTTTGGGTCAATTGGCTATTGGTGTTGGTGGTGCTGATGCTGTGGATGTTATGGCCAACTTGCCATGGGAGTTGAAGGCCCCTAAGATCATCGGTGTCAAGTTGACCGGTAAGATGTCGGGCTGGACCTCTCCTAAGGATATCATCTTGAAGTTGGCCGGTATCACCACCGTCAAGGGTGGAACCGGTGCTATTGTTGAGTACTTTGGTGATGGTGTGGAGACCTTCTCCTGTACCGGTATGGGTACCATCTGTAATATGGGTGCTGAGATTGGTGCTACCACCTCTGTTTTCCCATTCAACAACTCCATGGTGGACTACTTGAACGCTACCGGCAGATCTGAGATCGCCGACTTCGCCAAGCTCTACAAGAAGGACTTCTTGTCTGCTGACGAGGGATGTGAGTACGACCAAGTCATCGAGATCGACTTGAACACCTTGGAGCCTCACATCAACGGTCCTTTCACCCCAGACTTGGCTACCCCAGTCTCCAAGATGAAGGAGACTGCTCTTGCCAACAACTGGCCAATGGAGGTCAAGGTTGGTTTGATCGGTTCTTGTACCAACTCTTCTTACGAGGACATGACCAGATCTGCTTCTATCATCAAGGATGCTGCTAAGCACGGCTTGAAGTCCAAGTCCATCTTCACCATCTCCCCAGGTTCTGAGCAGGTCAGAGCTACTATCGCCAGAGACGGCCAATTGAAGACCTTCGAGGACTTCGGCGGTGTTGTCATGGCCAACGCCTGTGGCCCATGTATCGGACAATGGGACAGACAAGACATCCAAAAGGGAGACAAGAACACCATTGTTTCTTCTTTCAACAGAAACTTCACTGCCAGAAACGATGGTAACCCAGCCACTCACGCCTTCGTTGCTTCTCCAGAAATGACCACTGCTTACGCCATTGCCGGAGACTTGGGTTTCAACCCAATCACTGATACCTTGAAGGATGCTGACGGAAACGAGTTCAAGTTGGCCGAGCCTTTCGGTGTTGGTTTGCCAGAGAAGGGTTACGACAAGGGAGAGAACACCTACCAAGCTCCTCCTTCCGACAGAGCCTCTGTTGAGGTTGTGATCTCGCCAACTTCCGACAGATTGCAGAAGTTGACTCCTTTCAAGCCATGGAACGGAAAGGACGCCGAGAGATTGCCTATCTTGATCAAGGCCGTTGGTAAGACCACCACTGACCACATCTCGATGGCCGGCCCATGGTTGAAGTACCGTGGACACTTGGAGAACATCTCCAACAACTACATGATTGGAGCCATCAACGCAGAGAACGGCGAGGCCAACAAAGTCAGAAACCACTATACTGGTGAGTACAAGGGTGTCCCAGACACTGCTGCCGACTACAGAGATGCAGGAAAGACCTGGGTGGTTATTGGAGACGAGAACTTCGGAGAGGGTTCTTCCAGAGAGCACGCCGCCTTGGAGCCAAGATTCTTGGGTGGTTTCGCCATCATCACCAAGTCCTTTGCTCGTATCCACGAGACCAACTTGAAGAAGCAAGGTTTGTTGCCATTGAACTTTGTCAACACTGCTGACTACGACAAGATCAACTTTGACGATGAGGTGGACCTTATTGGCTTGACCACTCTTACCCCAGGAAAGAACATCACCATGAGAGTTCACCCTAAGGAGGGAGAGGCTTGGGAAACCGAGTTGTCTCACACTTACAACCTGGAGCAGATCGAATGGTTTAAGTATGGTTCTGCATTGAACAAGATGGCCTCGCTTAGAAAATAGGCCGGCCGCTTGTATTATATATGTTAAATTTACTATTCATGAGAAACACTAGACTTTTTTTTGTAAAAATATATTGTGTAAGAGATTGAATAGCATTGTTTGAGAGTGAGGAAGGAGAAAAAATGAAAGCCCGACGCGGGGGTCGAACCCGCAACCTTGAGATTAAAAGTCTCACGCTCTAGCCATTGAGCTAGCCAGGCATTTCTTGAAAAATTTATATTCGTAATGGATGTGTACACGAATGGGTATGAGAATGGAAGCTATGGACGAGCGATTTTTTGGTTGCTCAGGCTCTACATTTGGAGTGCACTATTGAATTAAGTTAAAACTAATGGTTCGCGTATTTTTTTGGTTATGAGCCTTGGTGTAATATAATGTGCAGGATAGATTTGGATTTTCAGGCAGTTCTACAAACCGAGGGCTTCAAAATTTGGTAATAGACTCTGTATTTCCGGTTCACTCTCGAAATCCATGGGCCTCGGATGTGAGGCGACTCAATGTCGTTGTATCTAAAGAACCTCGGATCTTCCTGCAACACTTATCGCCGGAATCTTATTCTACAGATCGCGCGGCCGTTAATGCAGCAGTCCTGCAGAGATGTAGGCGAATCGACGCACGCTAATCTGAGGAAATCTGGCCTAACAAAGCAACATTACGATTGCTCCTTCTAAATGCTAGGTAATTGAGTTTGTTTCAGATTGGTTTCATATTCAGCAGTGGTACTTTTTGAATTTTCGTGGCATGTTCCTTGCAATGGGACACGTGGCCAATGCGGGGTATGACTCATTCTCCACGTGACCCCCGTCCCCGGCCCTAACGTATACTTATGCCCATTGTGAAGTCCCTGTTGATGTCTAACATATCCGAAACAGCAGCCAGTCCAAAAAAAGCCCAGCAGCACCGTCTGAATGCCCGTGGGTCACAAAGCTGCATACGACTGCATTTGGTTGCGTTTAGTAGTAGTGCGGTTTTTTTTTTCTGGGCACTATAAAAAGCAGCCTTTTCCCACTGTCCATTAGCTCAAATTTTTTGAACACCCACTTTTTAAGTAAGCCGTTCTCCTGCCATGAGTGAATTGACCCACCCTTCCATCAAAGACGGCTGGTTCGCCGAGATCTCCGAAACCATGTGGCCAGGCCTGGCCATGTCGTTGAAAGTGGAGAAGGTGTTGTACTCCAAGAAATCCAAATATCAAGATGTCTTGGTGTTCAAGTCCACCAACTGGGGCAATGTGTTGGTGCTTGACAATTGTATCCAGGTGACGGAGCGGGACGAGTACTCGTACCAGGAGATGATTGCGCATTTGGCGTTGAACTCGCACCCCAACCCCAAGAAGGCGTTGGTGATTGGGGGTGGAGACGGAGGTGTTTTGAGAGAAATCTTGAAGCACAAGGGAATTGAGGAGGCATGGTTGTGTGACATTGACGAGGATGTCATTGAGGTATCCAAGAAGTACTTGCCAGAAATGGCCAAGTCTTACAACGACCCTCGTACCAAAGTGCACATTGGTGACGGGTTCAAGTTTTTGGACGACTACAAGAACACATTTGATGTGATCATTACCGACTCTTCGGACCCCGAGGGCCCAGCCGAGCTGTTGTTCCAAAAACCATACTTTGAGTTGTTGAAGGGTGCGTTGACGGAGAAGGGAGTGATTTCCACGCAGGCTGAATCCATCTGGTTGCACATGGACATCATCTCCAAGTTGAAGAAGGAGTGTGGCGAGATCTTCCCTGTGGCCGAGTACGCTTACACTTCGATTCCCACCTACCCTTCGGGAACCATTGGGTTCATGGTGTGCTCCAAGGATGGCTTAGCCCAAGTGAAGAAGCCATTGCGTCAATTCGGCGAGGACTTTGAAAGCGAGCACTTGAGATATTACAACGCCAAGGTGCACGAGGCATCGTTTGTCTTGCCGCAATGGGCACACAAGGTCTTGAACCAGTGAGTCAATAGAATAGCGAATATAGGCATGTGTGATTCGTGTATATAATGTTGGGGTGTATAGTTGAAAGACGTTCATAGGGTGTGTTAGACACGTGATCGTCCCATGCACAAGTCTGCGCGTGATCTTAATAGCACGTGACCAGCATCAAGCGCAATCCAGATACTCACTAATTACTTGCGCTATCATCACGTGCGAACACTACACATGCTTGATGGCAAACCTTAGCGATGCACAGAGAGCCCGAATCGTAAGTAATCTCTTGTTTAAATTTCAATGGTAATTACTAACCGCAGGAGGAGAACAGGCGCAAGGCGTTAGAGCGGCTCCAGAAGCGCCACTCCAGCACTAGTGATTCTAAAGTGACCAAAAACCCCCAATCCAATATTACCAACACCAACACCAACACCAACACCAACACCAACACCAACACGAATACAAACATTCCCTCAAGGGTGATCCCGCCTCTACCCCGGGTCGAACTCACAGCCGAACAGCGGCAGCGGATCGCAGCCAATCGCGCCAAAGCGCTCCAAATCCAACAGGAACGGCACAAGAACTCCCGTGACGCCACCCACAACCAAGGCACCGTGGCTGTGGTCACGGACCAACACCGTAAGAAACTCAAGTACGAACCGCCGTCGATCCAAAAGAAAGATTATATCGAATACGACTTCTCCACCATGAAAGATAGTCGAGGCGGGTTCCTAGATGAGCAGGACAAAAACGGATTAAAGGGAGTGGAAGAAGAACCTCCCAGTCTCTTGGAATGGAAAGAGAAGCAAAAAAAAGAAACTTTCGTTAAAGATCTAGCGCCCCCGCTCGATTTGGCCTCGGCCCCCAAATGCTTCGATTGTGGTCTGTTGGAATTGGACGCCAATCTCCATACCAATTTCGGTGTACGGGTGTGCCGGCGGTGTATGAGAGAAAAACCTGAGAAATATGCCCTCCTCACCAAGACTGAGTGCAGGGAAGATTATCTTCTTACGGAACCCGAGCTCCAGGATACCAAGCTTTTGCGGCGGATCGAAAAGCCCAACCCGCATGGTTTCTCCCGTATGCAGCTCTTTCTCCGGCTTCAGGTGGAGGAATTTGCATGGAAGAAATGGGGCTCTGCCGAAGGCTTGGATGCTGAGTGGGAGCGCCGCGAAAAGGCCCGCTTGGACCGTCGTGATAAGCGATACCAGGCCAAGATGAAGGAAATGCGCAAGAAGACCAGGGCTGAGGAGTATACGCGAAAGATGAGAAACGGGCAGGGTTTGGGTGAACGGCATGTGCACTCGTGGCTGGCTCCTCTAGCCACTAAGGAGGAGAGGGTTGTGAGGCGTAGATGTACAGACTGTGGTATTGAGACAGAGGAGGTGGTGCTCTAACTCTAACTCTAAGACTCGACAGAGTCTTAGAGTGGCAGTCTCTGTGACTGTCTCAGAGTGACTGTCTAACACACTCTAACAGTGTCGATAGACTCTTACAGACACTCACGGACTCTTAATAGTGCTAGAGTTTCAATGAGTCTTATAATAGACCCCACAGAGTCCTAGAGTGACAGAGTCCTAGAGTGACAGAGTCCTAGAGTCACAGGGTCTTATAACAGAGTCTTGGAGTCTAACAGATTAGAGTTCTCCATGACTCGACAGAGTCTTATAGACTAACAGACGCAACAAAGTCTTCCAGTCTTAAAGTCTTAAAGTCTTAAAGTCTTAAAGTCTTTAACAGATTCTAACAGACTCAATAGAGTCCTATATTAGACTAAACAGGGTTTTAGAGTCTGATAAGAGAGTCTCAGAGTTTTATAACATTCTGTGAGAGTCCTCTACGACTTTTATAATAGACTCAACAGATGTTTATTAGACCCAACAGATCCAACAGACTCAACAGACTCGACAGACTCTCAAACACTTGGTTGAGTCTTATAATAGACTTAACAGAGGCTTATACCTGTCTTTTAGAGTCTTCTGTGGTTCGTTAATTACTCAGACTAAGCATAGTTTTACAACATACTCAGCAGACTCAACAGTCTTGACAGACTCGACAGACTCAAACTCAACAGACTCAAACTCAACAGACTCAACAAACTCAACAGACTCAAAATCAACAGACTCAAAATCAACAGACTCAACAAACTCAACAGACTCAAAATCAACAGACTCAAAATCAACAGACTCAACATAGTCTTAGAGTATATAAGAGACTCAATAGTCTTCTAAGTGTCTGTTGGAGTTTTGGGTATTTGACAGTCTTTAAAAAGACTCACCAAACATAGCTAGAGACTCATGTAACAGACTCAACACTCAACAGACTCAACAGAGTCTAACAGAGTCTAGGGTCTAGGGTCTTATGATAGACTAAACAGATTCACCAGATTCTATTAGAGTCTAACGTCTTGTACTGGACTAAATAGAGTCTTATAATAGTCTCTACACAATCTTATATCAGGGATGTGCGGGATTGTCTCTATTCTTGCTAATCCTATTATTCTACTACTACTACTACTACTAATTATGAGTACTACTGACTACTACTACTACTCTACTGACTACTGACTACTACTACTCTACTGACTACTGACTACTGACTACTGACTACTGACTACTGACTACTGACTGACTACTGACTGACTACTGTCTGTTGAGAATTACAGTATACACTCCCATAAGCTGAAACGGTTACCAAGTTTGTTTCCAACAACTCTCTTAATTGTAGGACTTCAGGAGTCATCTCAATCACTTGTATTCTTATTTGTATCTAACTATACTAGGAGATCCTTTTATCTTAACATTGCTGTTTTAATGATCTCTTATAACAGCGGACGAAGTTCCATTCCTCTCAGTCGTCAATTTCTTACCGACATTTACTTCTCCAAAACAATGACCAGATTTAGACGAACGCTACACGAGAGCTAGACGAGAACCGACGAATAGTCAGCCCTAGCTTTTCCTCTCTTCAACAATACCCATTATTGATTCTTTTGTATGAAGTTGACTACTATGTAAAGAACCAATCCAGGTCCTCAGTAAACATCAGTACCTCTACACTAGTTAATATAGGTGAATCTGGTGACGGGAGACATCTTGGTATGTCCTCACTCAATTGATATAAATTTCGGTTTGTGTATTGAATAGCAGAAACTCTCAACATACTATTGTCACAATTGATAGTTTTCGATTCGAAGACGACACAGACATTACGTCGTCTGATTCAAGATGAGAGACATCGTGACTCCCTCTTTCTTCACTTCGAGTATGCCCCTGCTGCACCCCCGCACGATTGGGGTCGGACTGTCCAACAGATCCTCCAATGAGACTAGTGGCTAACTCACGTTGGTCTGAAGATTGAGGAGGAGTACAAGGATGTACCAACTTGCTCCCTTCATCACAATCTTCCTCACAATTTCTAGGCACCAACGCTTCGCGTAGAGATTCCTCGAATTGAATCTCTGGTTAATTTTGCTGATTTGATAACGGAGGTTCCTTCTCCGGCCTATCCTCATTTGTTAACGAAGTTTCCGTCTCTGTCTGCGACGTTGGGCGAACCATTGCAGAACCGTCTATCCCCAGAGCCGCTACCCCCAGGGTCGCTACCCCCAGACACATACCACCTCGTTGCAGTACATCTGATAGACCACCTGGTACAATTTCGTCATCCGACTTGGCTGCCTGACTTGTGGCCGCTTGGTCCTGGACATCGGGGCCAACAACCACACTTTCTTAAACGTTCTGTTGCCAACCTGTTCAACAATATTAGTTAAAACCTTTAACCACTCTAAGCTCGACTTTTGCTACTCCAAGTTGTACTCATAGTGTTGCTTTATATTACATGTTCACGTTTTGCCGTGTATAGCTCCAAGTAGTGCATTAAAGATTCGCACTGCGAAAAATGGGTGCAAATTTTACAATGTACACCAGAGAGTATACCAGTGGTCTACTATATCTTCCGCAATACCATACTATATTGGTACTACACTAGTACTGTCCACACACTACACTAGTACTGTCCACACACTACACTAGTACTGTCCACACACTATACTAGTACTGCCCACACACTATACTAGTACTCTCCACATTCTACACTAGTACTCTCCACATACTACACTAGTACTCTCCACATACTACACTAGTACTCTCCACATACTACAGTGTTTTTAAAAACTATTCAAACCAGCGCGATAAAATGTTTCGTACCTCTTTGCACAGTCTTTCAAACCAAATGGACAGGTTGTTGTATATAGGATAACAAGGAAACCAGTTCAGTTCCGTCCGTTTTGACCCTTGATTGATACTGCAAGACTCCCAAATGTAGTATATAAGAGGCAATCGTCCAGATTTAAGATTTCAGAATATTGAATTCGAATAAAAGTTGGTGTGAAACATTACGCCATTTGGTTTGAACCATTCTGTCTTCTTGGTTCGAAACATTTTGTCGCGCTGGTCTGAATAGTTTTGAAAAACCCTGTACACTAGTACTGTCCCCTACTATACTCCATATTAGTGTGTACTACTGAAGACAACCAAAGAATACTGATCCACTGGTACTTGGGCCTATTCATGATGGCTTACGGCTAGTACTGGATCTTTTGATTACTCATGACTTCTTAAAGAGCCATATATTGATCTTGTTAGATTCTGGTTACGTCCAGTACTCTGTTTTGTGTGTTTTGTATTTTTATTCGCCGATGCTGCCTCAAAGAGGAACCATCGCACCTTATATAGACTAGTCCGGCATAGAGGAATGGAGGTCGTATTGAAGGCCGAAGGCCGCTCAACATCTGATCGACCAGTGCAGGCTTTCAACATCCACATGGGTAGTACACTACCCATGGTGGGTCTAACAGATCTATGGATATTATTGTATGTTCGTAGTTTAGGATTATTGGGTGAACTGAGGTAAAAGGTGAGACCACTCTGAGAACATTTATATTGAATAGTTATACCCATTGTCACATCCACCGTAGGTAGTGTTCGACCTATTGAGGTAATATTAAGCCTCACCACCTAATATCCACCAGCCACCCAACCACCTAGCAGTCACCCAACCACATAGCAGCCACCCAACCACCTAGCAGCCACCCAACCACCTAGCAGCGTGCTCCTATTCTTGAATAGTTATATATACCTCAGGTTCCTCCTATGGGGAATCATCAACGAATACAGATAACTTAGTACTAAACTTTACAACAAGAATCTAACACCCATTACTAGTTCTTCAAAGTCTACCATAAATGCTACCATAAATGCTACCATAAATGCTACCATAAATACTCACCAGAGACATCAGAAACATCAGAGACACCAGAAACATCAGAAACACCAGAAACACCAGAAACACCAGAGATAGACCAGAGCCAGAAGGTAAAATCCTGCTAACATCTGTTAGTTATTCTCTGCTGAGCTCTACTAGGATATGATTTATACTAGATTCCCAGGATACATTAGACTAATATGCATACAGACTTATAGTAGATATACTTGGTTACTGCTAAGAAGTTGCATGAGTTTAAGTATGGTATACTACTCTATTTATGTTAGGCAGGAACTGTGAATGACTACTGCTTATTGATCACTGCTTACTCGTTATATTAGGATATTCTAGGATATACCATGATTCTTGAACAAGAAACTTTGGTTACTCTTTGACTCATAGAGAGATGTGGTGGTTGGTTCTGACCAAAAGGCTGTCAATAGTACCATAAATACCACCATAAATACCACCATAAATACCACCCTAAATACCACCCTAAATACCACCCTAAATACCACCATAAATACCCCTTTTTACTAGCCCTAGGTATATCAGATATTTTAATCAGTTTCTTTCTTCACTTCTTTTATTTTGTTGTCTAATTGAAAAATGTATTAGTCATTTTTAGCCCTTGTTTCAAAACTCCAAACCCTATACGCACTGTAGCACAATACACAATATATTAAATACCATAGATAATATACTAAATACAATATATTAAATACAATATACTAAAATTTATTAATACAATACAATACAATGTATACTCCTAATACTCCTAATACTCTAAACATGTTATGATCGCATTAAAAAAAAATATGGGAATTGTTAGATCCGCCATAGGCAGGACCCTGCTTAAGAAGGTATTATGAAGCCTCTCAGTCCGGTTGTCACAATAGACACTGCAAATACCGTATCACGGCGTTCCGGCCATCACGGCACTTCATGCATTGATGGCCCCTTTTGTTTACTCTGGAGCAATGTTTACCCATTGTTCTGGTGGAGAGTTTAAAGGTGCCACGTTTCTCTCAAACTATATAAACCACTCCGGTTCGTCTCTTTGAAGAACCAGCAACGAGTACAAGATTAGGTTAAGACACGTTATAGAGAACACAACAATATATACCAATAGTATACTATATACCCTTCTCTGTATCCACTTGTATATACCAATAGTATACTACTATAACTTAGACTTATAATTCATTAATTTGTAATGAGCTACTATTGACTCCTTACTACCTACCAGCTCATAAATGTTGACTAGTATTCTAACTAGCAGCTACTAAATATTTGGGCCTTACTAAAATCCAGCCACATTATACGATACTATACTATATGTCAGACCTACCATGGGTAGACACACTACCATAGAGATATCTTTCGAGCCTACGAATGCCAGTGACTCATCCAAGGCACCTTAACCCGTGACTTGGCCTCAGCGATTCACCTTACCTCGTGACATGGCTTTTAACTGCCCTGCTTCACTCTCTGGTATTCACTGGCTAGCTACATAACTCCTTGGATTCCCACTTATTGGGAATCCATCAACGAATGAACGTAACTCCCAGTATTAGACGTATTCAAGAATCTAACACTATACTATACTATACTATTTGACACATCCACCTATGACTATACTATACTGTTATGTTCTTCGATACATTTATACCTTACTAATACTATGTTTGTTGATAGTTCCTCAAAGAGAGGAACCGGAGAGGCTTATATAGTTTGAGAGAAACGTGGCACCTTTAAACTTCACCAGAACAATGGGTAAACATTGCTCCAGAGTAAACAAAAGGGGCTATAATAGTACAAATTACTATGATGGATGATGACCATTGCAAGCTTCGTATCACGGCCATTATAATACTTCATACCATGATGACCTGGCCATTGTTAGGATCGGATGTCGTAGGCTTGATAATGCCTCTATATGTAGTGTCGTACCTATAGTGGATCTAACAGGCTGGTCGTTAGATTCAACAGTACTGTTGAAGAGCAGATAATAATCATGTGAAATTTTGGCATACAACCCAAAAGGGATTTTGGGGAGTGCCCAAACCGTGGTGGATATGAGAGATGTGATAAGTAATTGAGTGACTTTCACGGTGATTGATACACCAAAGAGGGAATCCTTCTCATGATATACGTTCAAAGAAGACTTTTTGGTATTTCATTCATGAGTGGTCACGCAGTATGGAGAACAATGCTCATAGATCAAGGAAATGTCGTGAACCAGAAGGTCTTGAAAAACAAGCATGGTAGTATCTTCAATAATTGCACCAGCAAGTAGTGAGTAAGACCGTGTTAAGAGTAGAGTAGTGTAAACGATAGTGGAGTGTGGTAGAGTGGAGTGTGGTAGAGTGGAGTGTGGTAGAGTGGAGTGTGGTAGAGTGGAGTGTGGTAGAGTGGAGTAAAGTAGAGTAGAGTAGAGTAGAGTGGAGTAGAGTAGAGTAGAGTAGAGTAGAGTAGAGTAGAGTAGAGTAGAGTAGAGTAGAGTAGTGTAGTGTAGTGTAGTGTAGTGTAGTGTAGTGTAGTGTAGTGTAGTGTAGTGTAGTGTAGTGTAGTGTAGTGTAGTGTAGTGTAGTATGGTAGAGTAGAGTGGAGTGGAGTAGACTATAGTAGTGTGCAAATCTCAGCAGATAAAAATAGCTGAGTAGATACTATAATGGATTGTGACGGTCTTGAATGTCCCTTGTTAGTATTAAACAGAGTAGGATTGTTAGATTCTTGTAAATACGTTTATTACCTAACCAAAACTATATTCGTTAATGATGCAGAAACCAAAATAAGATTATGATTAAGGAGACAATGACAGTGGTGGCGATGTATGTGATAAGGTTCCTATGAATGACAATGTAAGGGATTGTGGGATGGTCCAGTATTGTACTATAGGACGACTTGATACTATGGTCCAGTAAAGAGAGCAAGACTTCATATCAAGGAACAGTATGACAAGGCACAGTATGATACTATGGTACAGTATGGTATGGTACAGTATGGTATGGTACAGTATGGTATGGTACAGTATGGTATGGTATGGTACAGTATGGTATGGTACTATGACAAGGTACAATATGGGATGGTGGGATGTTACATCATAAAATAGTACAGTATGGCACTATGGTACGGTTGTTAGATTCTTGTTGTTACGTCAGGTACTCTGTTTAGTATGATTTTTCATTGATGATTCCTCAGAAGGAAACATCTGAGCTATTTAAGTATTTGACAACTGCTTCGCCTAGTCAAAGGGTTGTTGCTAGGTGCAAAGGGGAAACTCTCTACATTCCCTCCTGGTACCTCGTACAATGATGGTGGAGAGGTGACACAGCGAAATGGTCATTGTTAGGATTAGACAGCAGCAAGAGGAATCGGCCCCATTAAGTAGTCTGCCGGAAGGTAGCCGAAGGGGTTTAGTAATAGCGAACCCAAAGGGGGCGTGATAGGGTCGGTTCCCGATTAACTGGGCACGTGAGCTCAATCCTTATATGGGTTGTATTCCACCCATGTTGGATCTAACAAGGATCAAGATATTTCAATAGGTGAAGTACTCATAGTGGATCTAATAACTAGTCAGCAGAGTGATGAAAAGAATATAGTGTAGTGTAGTGTAGTGTAGCATAATATCTAATAGGGATTTACTCTGCTTGACTCAGTACCCTAGATAGATTTTTATGGTGAGTAGATTATCACATGCGCCGCTGAAATTTTATACGTACTGTTATCTCACTTTACTGAAACATTGTGGATCTGAAAAGAAGCTGATAGTAATGTCCTGCATATACCGCCCATAACCACTCTTCCCATTTCCACCTTACTCCAAAACCCCAAAACCCCATAACTCCAATCTGGAAAAGGCCAGCACTTTAATTAAGTATTATGGTCACCCCAACCAATTTTTAAAGGGTCGTGTCGCAACCACAATTTGACGATTCCACGATTCCAAGATTCCACGATTCCAAGATTCCACGATTCCAAGATTCCACGATTCCAAGATCCCGCAACTCTACACTATAAACACCATGGAGATTAGCACTAGCTTTAATTCTAAGAAACACATACCTCCTATTAAAAAAGTAATTAATAACTAGTCCATGATCCTGTAACAATCAATTCCTAGCACCAAATTATTCATCACCCTCACATTATATCATAAGCTCATAAGTCATAGGTCATCGGTCGTAAATTCAGGGTCTTCACCAGCTAGACTAGTCAGATCTTCACTAGTCAGTGATTCATGAAAAACCCAGTGATTCACATAATTCATATGATCCATGTTTCATAATTCATGTCATTTATGATTCATAATTCACGTGATCCATGTTTCATAAGTGTTTCACAGTTGTTTATTATTCATGTGATTTCATGATATTGTGGTGACATTGACTTTTGGTTAAGGTGTGGTTTGGTCAGCGCAATATATAGAGTGCAGTGCTGTGGCAGTAGATTTAGTGAGAGTGAGACTGAGACTGAGACTGAGATTGAGACTGAGATTGAGACAAATTCTAGAGACTTCTGTGTGCGGTGTTGGACGCACCTGCGAAGCCTAATTAGAGTGAGGTTTTTTTTGCTGCTTTTTTCGCTGCTTTTTTGGTGCCATTTTGGTACTTTGGTGCGTCTCTGCAGTGCTCAATCGCAGTCTCGAAGGTACGGGTGTGGCAGGGCGCGGCCATGGAACCTCGTGGAAACTTCTAGTAGTCGCACATGGAGGACTTTGCAACTATATAAACCAGTCGCAGATTCCCTACGCCAGCGTCTTAGATTATCTAACAAAATGGCTGACAAAGTAGAAACACATGAATTCACTGCTGAGATTTCTCAGTTGATGTCTTTGATCATCAACACGGTTTACTCCAACAAGGAAATTTTCCTTAGAGAGTTGATCTCCAATGCTTCCGATGCTTTGGACAAAATCAGATACGAGGCTTTGGCCGACCCCTCCAAGTTGGAGACCGAGCCTGAGTTGTTTATCAGAATCACTCCTAAGCCTGAGGAGAAGGTTTTGGAAATCAGAGATTCTGGTATTGGTATGACCAAGGCTGACTTGATCAACAACTTGGGTACCATTGCCAAGTCTGGAACTAAGGCCTTCATGGAGGCTTTGTCTGCTGGTGCTGACGTGTCCATGATTGGTCAGTTCGGTGTGGGTTTCTACTCCCTTTTCTTGGTCGCTGACCACGTGCAGGTCATCTCCAAGCACAACGACGACGAACAATACGTTTGGGAGTCCAACGCCGGTGGTAAGTTTACCGTCACCCTCGACGAGACCAACGAGAGAATCAACCGTGGTTCCGTGCTCAGATTGTTCTTGAAGGACGACCAATTGGAGTACTTGGAGGAGAAGAGAATCAAGGAGGTTGTCAAGAGACACTCCGAGTTCGTCTCCTACCCAATCCAATTGGTGGTCACCAAGGACGTCGAGAAGGAGGTCCCTGCTGACGAGGAGGAGTCTAAGGAAGAGGAGGGCGACGACAAGAAGCCTAAGTTGGAGGAGGTTGATGACGAGGAGAGTGACAAGAAGGAAAAGACTAAGAAGATCACCGAAACCGTCACCGAAACCGAGGAGTTGAACAAGACTAAGCCTTTGTGGACCAGAGCCCCATCTGACGTGACCCAAGAAGAATACAATGCTTTCTACAAGTCTATTTCTAACGACTGGGAGGACCCATTGGCCGTCAAGCACTTCTCCGTCGAGGGACAATTGGAGTTCAAGGCTATCTTGTTCGTTCCAAAGAGAGCTCCTTTCGATGCTTTCGAGTCTAAGAAGAAGAAGAACAACATCAAGTTGTACGTCCGTCGTGTTTTCATTACCGACGAGGCCGAGGAGTTGATCCCAGAGTGGTGTTCGTTCATCAAGGGTGTTGTGGACTCTGAGGACTTGCCTTTGAACTTGTCCAGAGAGATGTTGCAACAAAACAAGATCATGAAGGTCATCAGAAAGAACATTGTCAAGAAGTTGATCGAGACCTTCAACGAGATCGCTGAAGATGCCGAGCAATTCGAGAAGTTCTACTCTGCCTTCTCCAAGAACATCAAGTTGGGTGTTCACGAGGACCAACAAAACAGACCAGCCTTGGCTAAGTTGTTGAGATACTACTCCACCAAGTCTACCGAGGAGTACACGTCTTTGTCAGACTACGTGACTAGAATGCCAGAGCACCAAAAGAACATCTACTACATCACCGGTGAGACCATCAAGGCCGTTGAGAAGTCGCCATTCTTGGACGCCTTGAAGGCCAAGAAGTTCGAGGTGTTGTTCTTGGTTGACCCAATTGACGAATACGCCATGACTCAATTGAAGGAGTTTGAGGACAAGAAGTTGGTGGACATCACCAAGGACTTCGAGTTGGAGGAGACTGAGGAGGAGAAGGCCCAAAGAGAGAAGGAGGTGGCTGAGTTCGAGCCTCTCACTAAGGCCTTGAAGGAGATCTTGGGCGACCAAGTCGAGAAGGTTGTTGTCTCCCATAAATTGACCGAGGCCCCAGCCGCCATCAGAACCGGTCAATTCGGCTGGTCCGCCAACATGGAGAGAATCATGAAGGCCCAGGCCTTGAGAGACACCACCATGTCTTCGTACATGTCGTCTAAGAAGACCTTCGAGATCTCGCCCAAGTCTCCTATCATCAAAGAGTTGAAGAAGAAGGTGGATGCCGATGGAGCAGAGGACAAGACGGTCAAGGACTTGACCACTTTGTTGTACGAGACGGCGTTGCTCACGTCCGGATTCGCCTTGGAGGAGCCATCTTCGTTCGCCGGCAGAATTAATAGATTGATCTCGTTGGGCTTGAACATCGAGGAGGATGAGGCTGAGCCCGAGGCCGTCGAGGAGGCCACCGAGGAGCCTTCGGTCGAGTCTGCCATGGAGGAGGTTGATTAATTGAGTTATGTATAAAGGATTAACTTATAAGAAATAGCAAATAGTATCTTATCAAGTAGCAAAAAGTGAAGTAGTATGTATCCAAGCAAGTAGTAAAGTATTATGTATCCAAGCAAGTAGTAAAAAGTGAAGTCGTATGATCCAAGCAAATAGCAAAAAGCAAGCAACTAGAAGTCTATGTGTTTTATTGATTGTGAATAAAGCATTGAACAGAGTACTCAGTCCTTCTTTCCAGGAATCACCACAACTACAAGTTTAGGTAATTTACGTGTTAACAAGTATTGGTCATGATCCTGGAGAAACTGGCTTTCATGGCCATGTGTTTCGTGCCATTAGCTGAAAATTGATAAGCTTTTGGAAGCCATTTGATAAGCCATATGCCAATATAATTGGGGTATAATAAAGGGGATGTTCATCTTGATCCTGACATGGTATGTTTAATTTCTCCATGGTGCAGACTTATCATAACAAGTACGGTGTATGATGGAAACTGACATCACTTAACAAGACACATGATAACTGACATCACTTAACAAGACACATGATAACTGACATCACTTAACAAGACACATAACATATAAGAATTCACACGTAATCACTGCTTTAGTATTGCACTGCTTTAGTATTGCATTGCTTTAGTATTGCACTGATTTAGTATTGCGGTGCATACTCTTCTCTACTCCTTTAACGTACTCCTTCACTGATACTGCTAAGACCTCACAGTCTTCTACTTCCACTGAATTATCTTATACTCTCCACTCTAGTCTATACTCTTCTTTTTTCCACTACTTCAACACTATGTGTTGAACGTTAGCATATACCAATTGGTATACAGGAACCGTTATATAGTTGGACTGCAATAACTCTCTCAAATGAGCGACTTGGGTA
>NKZD01001626.1:0-12445 GCA_002370635.1 Metschnikowia cerradonensis
AGATTGTGCGAAGGGGTACGAAACATTTTGTCGCTGTAGTTTGAATCATTTTGTCGCACTGGTTTGAATAGTTTTGAAAAACACTGTAAGTCGCAACAAGAGGTGAGGGCTGTTACTGTTGGAACATGAGAAATCAGTACATCTCTGATGTACTGCATGTAAGCAGGACAGATGAAACAGTGATATGCAGGAATAGACGGAGAGTGGACGACGTCCCGCGGAAAAGGGAGCGGGCGGTAACACTAGAAGGAGATATAGAAGAAGAGACGATGTTGAGTTGAGTATAGCTTAAAAGGAAATCGTTCTAGTTTATGCGTTAGTAGATGACAAATTACAACAGTTACCTGTGTTTTTTCGCATTTTTCAGAGACTCACACTTTACGTGCAAAATTCAGATCCCACTAATAATTCGAATTTTGGCATCTGGCTTTTTTTTAATAAATATGGCGTGAAATAGCGATAGTAAATACCCATAAAACAAGTATAAAAAAAATATTTGAAAGGGCATTGGGTATGAACATCCGTACCTCCTTGATCTAGTGGTGTAGGAGTAGATAGTGTTGAGCTTTGCCATCTACTAACCATAAACTGGAGCGGTTATTCTTATCTGTATCTAAACTACACTAATAACATTCATCTCATAAATACAGTGTCGTCCTCTTCCTCTGTATCTTTACGGCCCACTCCCTTTTTCCCGGGACGTCGTCCATATATCACATATGCCTGCACATAATTATTTCATCGGTCTGGTTGGTCCTGATTACATGCAGTCCCATGGAACGTGCAGTACATCAGAGATGAAGTGATCCTTCACGTTCAACAGATAGTGCGGCGCCCCCCTCATAAACAGACTATCACTATAACGTTGTCACTAACACTAGATCAAAATAACATGGAGGCATTGTACCATCCAAAAATTTTGTCGTGGTGTAGTGTTCATAGTGTAGTGGTCATAGTGTAGTGCACGTGATCAAGATTCCCGTGACCATCAATTCCAACAAACCCACATTCCAAAATCCAATTCTGGACTATTGTTATTGGTCTTTGCTTAGCATTTGGATAATATGCCACGACAACTAGGAAACTCAGATGCATTTGGCAAGATCGAAAAGCATCTGGGGACATGTGGGGAACCTCTCCTACTTTTTCCAAAGGCTGCGAAATCCCTCACTTCTTCAAAGCTTAGCGTTCACAGCCTCTTTTCCTATACATAAAAGGCCTTTAAAGCTCCCAGAATGTCGATCAAAGTTTAACCCAGGACCATTTTTTTCAGAGTAAGGAGCTCAAGTTTTTTTGGACTCGAGCAGGAATCCCGTCCACAGTATACTTTATTTCACCATAGCAGAATATGGTACAGGTCAAGGGGTCAAGGGGTCAAGGGGCTATACCAGACTCAATTAGGAGTTGGTCACACTCCAAAATTTGAATTAGATCTGGACAAAGATCATAGTGTGTTTTGTGAGCAAGATATAACACGTGTCAAGATAATACCAAGTAAGATTCTAGTATTTCGAGACGTTAGGAACAATTCCTTGGTCTGCAAATAGGAGTCAAGCCATGTCACAGCAATATAGCAACCATTTAGCAGTAGCTTAAACAACCTCAAGTAGCAATGAAGCACATCTGGGACACATCCAGCCCTTGATTCCATATAAAGCTTAGGAATGATTACACCACTCGAGACCTGTATGGTTGTGATATTAGATTCAGGTCAATATTGTCAATCAGAGTATCTTCATTGATCAAAACATCCTACCAAAATTGGAGTATGCTCAATGAAGTCAATAGTATTCAATTGGTATTTGTTAATTCCACTATAGGTAGTGCTCTGCCTACTGAGGTATTTTGAGCCTCGCAGTCCAATCCTAACAATGGCCATTCCATAACGCTGTCTCCAAAGTAACCATTCTACGAGGTACGAGAATGGAATGTGATGAGCTCGAACAATAACCGCCACTGTTCTGGTGAAGAGTTCTTCTGCAAGCAACTAGTAACGACCGGTGGACTAGGCGCCCCGCTTCCAACTACTTGAGTAGCCCAATTCCTTCCTCTGGGTACTCATCGAAGAATGAACATAATAAGCAGAGTACCTGACGCAACTCGAAGCAAACAGTAATCAGTTAGTATTGGTCGATGGTGTTGAGCTTTACTACCCAAGCTCTCAATCTGGAACGATTATGTCATTGGTCCCCAATGACACCCTATAGTTAAAGATCTTTAATAATCATCTTCATCACTTTTATTCTTATCTGTATCCAAACTATACTCAGAGATCTTAACGCCGCTGTTTTTTTATTAATCTCTTACAAGAATATTCTCGTCGCCTCTTATATTTCCGGTTTCTCGCCGTCGTCATTCTCTTACCGACATTGTCTTCCCCAAGACAATAACCAGAGTTAGAGGAGCGCTAGACAACCCCTATAATACTCCTGCATATTACAGGTGAATCACTGTTTCATCTGCCCTGCTTATATGCACTCACATGAACATGCAGTACATCAGAGATGTATTGATTCCTCATGTTCCAACACATGGTTCATTAGTATTCATTAGTATTCATCAGTATTCATCAGTATTCATCAGTATTCATCAGTATTCATCAGTATTCAATTGGTATTCAGAATTTGGCCAGTGAAGTAATGGAACTATAAATATCTGATATGATTGAAAATGACCAATTGCATTTAAATATAAACTTTTGGTCTCCAAGTTGTATCCCAAGAAAAAGCCTTCACTAGTACATGTGTGTACTTCAAGTCTGGATTGCGCTGTTCTTTCTTAAGACAGACCATGTCCATATACAGTCTAGAGAGAGTTAAAGATAAATATAACTCACCAAAAAAAAAGAAGCAACCGTGCTCTTTATATATGGTAAAAAGCGGGCGAGTACAAAAGGAGGGTGACACAAAAGCAGGGTGACACAAAAGGAGGGCTGTAAAAATGCAGAAAAGTGGGGTTCTTGCATGGCTGCAATTCTGGAGCCCGGGTATAAGTAGGGGGGTCGCGCACGCTATAAATCATACTACTAATATTACTCACTACTCCCCCAGCCAAAGCGAGATTATGCTATATGATTTATACTCTGGAGAGTCTCTATACTTTCGTTTCTACCCTCGAGTGTCTATGCTTTATTCACCAGTGTTTATGCCTAGTTGCTACTGTTTTTTGCTTGACAGGCTAGTAATATAGGGTACCAATCTCGCCGTTTCGGTCGGGCACACCGCGCAGCCGGAGATAAGGATCGAGCTCGATATAGTTCTGGGCCTTTTGCGCCGCTATAGCAATCTTAGAATCGAGGTGAACTCTGGACTCATCAGGGTCTGAGGCCTCTATCCATTTGACTGTGGCATCGATGAAGTTGACGGTCAACTCGTCGCGCTCGCGCACCAAGTCGCCAAAGCGCTCGTCTGGCACCTTACGCTGGAAGTTATAGAGGTTGGGCTCTATGAATGGCGGAACATCGTTGTCCTTCCCTCCAAGCGACTTGGGGATATACCGGGACAGGATCCGCTGGTGGAGCTGCTCGTAGCCATTGGTGAAGATGATCACCTCGCGCAACCGCAGGTTCATCCACTTGACCACCACGTTCCAGAGGATCCAAAACACCTTGGGGGCATTGTGCATGTATATAGTGCCAACGAAGTGCGGGAAGTACATTTCATGACAACGCACAAGGAAGCGGATGGCGTGCATGTCAGCGTTTTTCATGGTAAAGCCCGTCAAGTCAAAGATAAGCTGGCACTGGTCCACGCCGGAGCGGGTTTCGGAGAACTGGAGCCGGATCCACTCATAGATCAATATGAGAAACTTCTCGAACTCCGGGGCGGGGCAGTTGCTCCGCAAGTGTTTCCAAGCCCGCACATAGATCAAGGGTTCTCCATTCCGAGCCTTACCCCTCGTGAAGATCTCGTTGCGCATGAACATCTGAACAAGGCTGGGGTGCTGGCCCTCGAAATAAAAGTGGGCGTCACCTTTGCAGAGCAAGTCCTCCACGCCATGCGTATTGAGGCGCCAATCGAAAATCGTGGCGAACATCTTGAGGGCCTTGTTCACGTTGAACTCTTTCTCCCGGAGGAGTCGGAGCAAGTAGTTGTCCAAGTTGTCGTTGCGGCACGAGGCCCAGAGACTCTTGTGGAGGTCTTCGCCGACAAAACTGGATAACGTGGAGTGTACACTCCCCCCTCCAAGAGAGAAAATGTTGCTGGTATTGTCAGCCTCCAAAGTGCCTGTTTCAAGCGAATAAAAGACCAGCTTGATACGATTATATGAAAACTGGAAGATGAACGACAGTTCTGACGTCATCAGCTGCGTCTCGCTGCGTTCGTTCTGGAGACTGCTTCCGCCGCTATCGGTTGCATCGGAGATCTTGCCATCGGTCTTGTCGGTGCTCATACGTTCCCGGCGACGGCGGGCCAGGGGTTTTTTGCTGGACGCCACAAGCACCGTGCCGGACTCGATTTCATCCTGGGATAAGCTGATCTCATAGCCGAATGACTTGAGTAGAATGGCCCAGAATTGCTTGAGGGCGATTTCCTGTGCTGAGTTCATAGACCATACACGGCCGGGCTTGATTATTCGCTTGACCCGATGTCTGCGGGAACCTTCCCTCTCCGGCCGGCCTGGAAAAGTGTGGAAGTTTTGATGTGGAACCTGAAAACCTCCCTCTGGGACCGTTGAGGCTCGGGTTGGGGCCTGAAAACTTTGACGGTCTGACCCAAAAATCTGAGATTTTGGACGGTTTGACAAACTGTATGGACCTTTAAGGCGGCACTGAGGGTCAGAATCTTTGGTCATCTGCATCTGGGTTGCCGATGCTAGCAGAGACTCTGAACTAAGCGGATTCACATGATTGACTGGGTTTAAGTGGATTCTTGGATCAAGGGTCAGTGTATTGGACTCCAGGGTATGGATAGACTCAGTTCCAGAAGCTTCGAAGTTTCTGGCATACATATCTAGGTCTTCCCAATGCCTGGACTTTTCCGCTAAAGTCTCCTCAAGTGTCTCTTTTTGTTGAGGCTGGAGACGGTACATGGCAGGCGGGGTTTTGGGGATAAGAGGGGGGCTGACCATCTGGGGATTTAGACTCATCATAGTAACGGCAAAAAAATTGAAGAGATGGAAAGCACGGTTTCAACAGAACAATGGAATAATGGGATGGAAAGAATAATAGAACGGGAAAAGAAGACAAAGATGGATTGGATGTAATATTGGGATAATGTAATAATGGGGTGGATTAATAAAGGAGGTTATTGGAAAGGGATAATATTGAGAGAGACAGAAATACGAGAATGGAGTACGAATTAAACGGAAGGAAATGAATGAGGTTGATAGGATGGGATTGGGCAGGTTATATGGGAGGGGAGGTCGATCCGAGCGGCCCAAAGAGGAAATATCCTAAGAGATCTTCCCTGCGCTGTCTGCACATGACAGGCAAGGGTATGCGGGAACATGTGTGCGGAGAGGCCATGCAGGTTTTTGCTGGCTTCACATTCTCTCCTTACCACGGTTCGCCTTACTACTGACTGCATGCGCTAGCGAGCGCATCGCTTACAGTTTGCTGGCTCAGTATGATCTGTTTCAGCAGCGTATGGGACTGGGAGTGTGCATGAAGAGTGGGTGTGGTAGTGGTGAGACGAAGTGAGAAAGTGTCAGTGAAAGCTAGAAGTGAGAAGTGAGAAGAGAGAAAAGTGAGAAGTGAGCAGGGGTGGGAATGAAGTGATATTATGGTGAAAATCGACAGTGACAGCGACAGCGACAGAGACAATAGCAAAGATTGAGTTTGAAGAATACGATGGTGGAAGGGATCTTGGATCGTGCTTTTTTTGACGCCATGCAGCAAATGAATTAGAGCCTTTTCGCGATTACCCAATTAGGCAATCTTCAGCATTTGACTCCTGCAATCCTGCAATCCTAATTCCTACTGCAGTGTCTAATTGCCGTTCCTGAATCCCCTGACTACCATCGACATTCTCCAACCATCCACCATCGGTCCCGACCAACAAAATCTTGATTCTCTGAATCTGGTTTTGAGCCTGAACCCTGGTTCATTGTGTTGATGTTCAGATTGTCATATGCACGTGTTATTCTTCCATTCTTCTGCTGCATCAATGTTACAACGAGATTCCGGCATCCATAGCCACCACGGCGCCCGTGGAAGAACTCATCTTGCAGAGAAACACAAAGTGCGCCGCTGTCTCTCCCACGTCCGTGGTAACGTTAAGCGGCGATTTGTTCTTTGTTGCTTCGATCGCCGCCGCAGGAAATGACTGGCCCCATTCCGTGAGAAGAAGTCCGGGGCACACTGCATGTACCCGCACGCTAGGTCCCTGCGTCTTGGCCAACATCTTGACCATGTGGATCAACCCGGCCTTGCTGACTGCATATGCAATGCTGGATCCTTGCGTGGCTCTGCCAGCCACCGAGGCGGAAACAATGAAGGTGCCTCCATCGACGCTTTTCTCCAAATATACTTTGGACGCCCGGAAGAGGAAAAAGTGGGTTTTGATGTTGGCTTGAAGACACTTATCCCAGACTTCATCGTCAAGCGAGTCTAAGTCTTGATGCGGCACTTGTTTGGTCCACCCAGCATTGGACACCACGATATCCAATTGTCCCAAGGCTTCATATGCATCCTTGACCACTTGTTCCGCTGCATCTTTACCGCTGAAAATGTCCGATTGAATTACATAGACCTGCACATTGTGCTGCTGCTTGAGTTTATTAGCGAGTTGCTGGGCCCGGTCCTTGGAGTGGGCATAGTTGATGGCCAAGTTGACGCCTTCCGAGGCGAGTTGCTCGCAAACAGCTGCTCCAAGTCCCGCAGACCCGCCTGTGACAAGGGCACATTTTCCAGAAAGAGAAATCATTAAAAAGAATGAAGATCGGGATTGAAATTGATTGAGGTTAGTTTTATTTGGTTTGGTTTGGGGTGGTTATCTGGAATTGGAGGTGAGTGTGGGGAATGCGGAGACCCGTGCACCAGATCTGCATATTTGACCAATTACCTCAGAATATGGCTTATCTCTCCGGATAATCCGGAACGGACAAGTGAAATCCGTACAACCCAAAATAAGCCTTTAGGAATTAGTTCTATCTTTCGAACTCATTTCTTTGGCTTGTTGGGCTGGCCTACATGCAGGTACCTCTATAATCTCAGTCCCCATGAAGCCATCCCAGTCAGTACAATCCACTATTGGCTTTTGAATGCACTTCGGCTTTTGAATGCACTTTCGGCTTCTGAATGCACTTTCGGATAATTTCTTGGAATCAATTTATAATTCCTCTGCTGACAAATCCTTTTTGATCATGAATGGCTTGCCTCGCCAGTTGATCTCGTGACCGACCATGGCCGTGACCCAAATAGGCAATGCCAAGAGTTCCCGCATGAGCCAGAACTGGAACCATTCGCCAACGCCCCGTCTTGTAGGAGCCACATTCTCTAGCCACGCAGGACAAGTGGCCAAACTGGAGATATTTCCGATCCACGCGTAGAATTGCACATAGTCCAGGCAGAGCCAGCACAGCATATGCAAAGCAAAGAACCAGAAGCTGAATGTTTTATTCAAAAACAACTTGGATACGGCAAATGTGCCCATGAGCCCTGAAATGAGTGATTCAGTTGTGGGTTCCACCAATGTGGCCGCCAACACCATATATTTGCGGACCCGGAGCCACCGGACTCGCCGATTGGAGTACTCTTTGATGGAGAGAGCCTGGTCATATGTCATGAGCGGCTGCACCACCGAGTCCCCCGTTAAAGCCGTTCTTCCCCTGCAGTACTCCCATAGAGCAATGCCAATCATGTTATCTTCACCAATGTAACGGGCGAAAAACTGCAACGAATGGCCCGGGCCTTTGCCGGAAATGGCCCTAGCAGCAGCCACCACGGCCGGGTCGCCAAAAAATGCCGATTTCTGGAACGGAATCCGGGAAACCGCGTAGTCCAAGTCGCTTTTCCTGTACATGTTGGACTTGCCGTTGACACAAGGTGCAATGGACAAGTTATTTAGACTCACGTAGAATTTCAGATGCAGCGTGAACAAAAACATCTCGTCCAATAGACTTCCCTTGCCGAATTTGGCATCGTTGAGTGCAATGGCCAACGGCACGTGATGCACCAACTTGACTTTTCT
The DNA here is from genome assembly GCA_002370635.1 of Metschnikowia cerradonensis. NCBI lineage: Eukaryota > Fungi > Ascomycota > Pichiomycetes > Serinales > Metschnikowiaceae > Metschnikowia > Metschnikowia cerradonensis. The sequence continues at coordinate 8,133 of NKZD01001626.1, forward strand.
TCCTGAAACCCCCAAGTACCGACCACAATTTGTATTGTTGAGCATTGCCACCACGGAATTCTTCAAAATGTGCTCTGAAGCCCATACATTGGAGTCCATAATCCATAAAAGGTCATGCTTGGCGGCCAAAAAACCCTTGGCGAGATTGTTGACCTTCGGATTTGGCCCGAAATGATCTTCTCCGGGCCCCGACACGAGTATCTGGCTCTCGATGTGCGGATATTTTGCTGCCAACTGGCGGAGGGTCGGAATAGCCGGGTCCGACGCGTCAGAAACGCAGAAAAGAATCTGGAGTTTTTCCGACGGATAGTTCTGGAGAAAAGACAGCTCAAGACACGATTGGAGCTCAGGATCGATGCCTTTGATGGGTCGGAGAATGGTGACAGGTTCTAGAGCTGAAGCAGAGAGGACCTCTGAAGGTACGGGTGGCTTTGAAAAGCATGTGAGGATGCACCAAAACCCACTGAAGGCCACAATAACAATCACAGCGTACCATATAAGCAACACATAAGCCAAGACGACGGAGCAGTCCATTTGGACATGTATGTGTAGATGAGATTTTTGCAATTGTTATAGAGGTGTACGGGTGTGCGACGGGGGTCGTTGCGGCTCAGAAGCTGCTGGCAGTCGCACCCGTACCTCTGCAGTTGCAGCCAGCCGGATGCAAACCACAGGCCATTCCAACGCGACAGGCTGAGGACTCTTGGATGAGGCCATGGAATGCCAGGTATTCATGCGGCAGCCATAGTACCAGGTCCTCGGAATGACATCGCCCCTCTCAATGTAAGAGGCCCCAAGCTTACCATGTTCAATGCACCATCAGCCATCCGTCTGGATTTGCTAAGCCTCGGACTTAATATAGCCTGGATAAAATTGCCGCTGGCTTGACCCTCGGGTGCACTTGCTTGGCATTCAATGCGAGTACTCTGAAACCCCCTGAAATCCCCTGAAGTTCAACCCCTAATTGCCACCCTGATCACGCCCATGTATATAAAAGGCCACCTTCACCCACCAGCCAAAATTCATTCTTTTTGTGTATTCCATAGCGCCACCTTAATTAGGTACTCGTCACGTGGACAACCTAAAGCCTATGCTTAATAGATTTTGGTGTGAAACTTAAAATTCAGGCATCAAAAGGGGTCGGGAGATAGTGGAATGTGGTGGTAGTGGTGGTGATGGTGGTGAAACAGAAATGGAGGCCCGTTAAGGAGCGGCGAGGTTGGGCCGCACCTGCATACAGCTCGGGAGTGGTTTCACGCGCGTGTCCGTGGGCCAAAACCCTCGGTGTTTCGCGCACTCTCCCCCACACGTTAAACACATATAAACCCCGGAGTTCGCAATATTTCATCGGCATTCCTGACACCTTCCATTGGCCCACTTTTTCGATTCTTCAATTGTTTCCGGCCAACCTTGTGTTTTTTTATTTTTGCTTTTCATTTGATTTGTTGAACCCTGATCTGTTCAATCCCTGATCTTGGCTAAACACGAGTTGGTTTCTGTTGGTACTACTACTAGGTTCCTCAGTTATCAGTTTTCCTAAATCTGAGTTTTGGAATGTTAAAGACCGCCGCCAGAATGACCAGATCCTTTTCGTCGTCAGTCACAAAGGGCGACCTTTTCAAGTACCAGGCTCAGCTCCCCAAGTTGCCTGTGCCCACTTTGGAGGAAACCGGGGCCAAGTACTTGCGCTCCGTGGAACCATTTCTCACTAAATCGCAACTCACGTCCACCAAGGCCATTGTGGAGGAGTTTTCCCGCCCTGGAGGCCAGGGAGAGGTGTTGCAAAAACGTTTGGAGGCCTTTGCCCTGGACAAGGATAACTGGTTGGCAGAGTTCTGGGACGACTACGCTTATATGTCGTACCGGGACCCGGTGGTGCCCTACGTTTCCTACTTCTTCAACCATAAGGATGTCAACAACTTGCTTGGAAAGAACCAGTTGTTCAAGGCTTCGTTGATTGCATACTACACTACGCAGTTCTTGATCGAGGTGGAGAACGAGACCTTAGAGCCCGAGATCATCAAGGGCAACCCTTACTGCATGAATGCGTTCCACTATATGTTCAACAACTCGCGTGTGCCAGCTGCTGGAAGCGACATCACCAAGTCATACTCGGTGGCTGAAAACAGGTACTTTATTGTTGCTCTCAACAATAACTTCTACAAGGTGTTCCACCACGGTACTGATGGAAAACCATTGTCCCGTGCCGACATCTACCAGCAGTTGCTTTATTTGACCACGGTGGTCAACCCTAGAGTTCCTCGTGGTGAGGGTGTGGGAGCTCTCACTTCGTTGAACAGAGACGAGTACTTGAAGACGTTTGAGGAAATGAAGCAGTCTCCAGTAAACGAAGCCTCGTTCGAGTCTATTTTCGCCGCCTCATTTGTCATTTGTCTTGATGACAATGCTCCAGTGACTATTGAGGAGAAGGCCCGCAATGCTTGGCATGGAGATGGCCAGAACCGTTTCTTTGACAAGCCATTGGAGTTTTTGGTGTCCAAGAACGGAAACTCGGGATTTTTGGGTGAGCACTCCAGGATGGATGCCACTCCAACCGTCCAATTAAACAACACCATCTTGGGCCAGATCCAGAAGGTGTCTCCAACGGAGTTTTTGGCAGAAGTGGAAGCTTCAGCAGCCTCCAGCGCCGAAGGAAAGGTGCCAGAGTTGCCATCGGTGTTGCCATTTGACCTTACGGTGGCCAACAAGAAGGATATTGCCGATGCCAAGGCCAAGTTTGTGGCCACGGTCAATTCTCTCGACTATGAGGCATTCCAATTCCACGGCTACGGAAAGAACTTGATTAAGCAATTCAAAGTGTCTCCCGATGCTTATGTGCAGATGATGATTCAATTGGCATACTACAAGTTGACTGGCATGGTGCGTCCCACATACGAGTCAGCAGCCACCAGAAAGTACTTGAAGGGAAGAACCGAAACCGGCAGAAGTGTTTCGGTGGAGTCGAAGAAGTTTGTTGAGACGTGGAGCGACAACTCCGCCTCCAACGAAGACAAGATCGCCGCCTTCAACGCCGCTTGCAAGCAGCACATCAAGTATTTGGGTGATGCGGCCGATGGAAAGGGCGTGGACCGCCACTTGTTTGGATTGCTGCAGATGGTCAAGGAGGGCGAAGAGGTGCCCACGATCTTTAAGGACCCCATCTACAAATACTCGTCGTCGTGGTTTCTCTCCACGTCGCAAATCCCTTCGGAAAACTTCCAGAGCTGGGGTTTCCTGCAGGTGATAGACCAGGGCTTCGGGTTGTCATACTTGGTCAACAGCGAGTGGTTGCACATCCACATCTCCAGCAGAAAAGACTTTGGCTTGAACTCCAGTCACTTGAAATACTACTTGGTGGAGACGGCCAACGAGATGAAGCAAGTTTTGTCGACTCAATTGGCGGCCAAGCCCAAGCTTTAGTCGCATGGCCAAAAGTATTTATTCATCGACTTTATGGCTGCAAAAGCTAGTGGCTATGGCTGCAAAAGCTAGTGGCTATGGTTGCAAAAGCTAGTGTGCAATTCAAATATTATAATAAAACGGAATATCTTAATGGTGTCAGTAAGCACTGGCATCTAACAAACTCGACCCTCTAATGGCAGGTCATTGGGCTTCCACTTATTAACTTATGGCAGTTGAAGTATAGGGATATCATTTATAAGCCTTTTTTTCTTCATTACTGGCAGGAAAACCACCAATTTAAATCCACTACTACAGGTAGACTTCCCATTGAAACACTATTGAGTATACGAGAGCATATCATAGAGTAGGGTGTTTCTTGACATTCCTATCCTTGCAGATGATATTCATATGGCGAGTCATGAGTGTCGCTTGTACGAGCATTAAATATGCTCTACTATCAGGAGTGTAGAAATACCAGTATAATCATATATATCGGAAGTAGTGAACCGTAGAGATTCAGAAGTAGTGAATCGTAGAGATTCAGCAGTAGTGAACCATAGAGATTCAGAAGAAGTCATAGTACTAGCAATGTAAGTAGCACTAGAGGTGGTAAAGGAAAGAGAGTATAAGTAAAAGTACAAGTACTGCTATAATGGCTACTGGTACTGCTATAGTGGCTGCTGGTACAGGTGTAGTGGTTGAAGCACTATTACAATACTAGAAGTACTATGTAAATATAAGTACGTTAGTCATGATAGTGGAAGTAGTAATAATAGACTTCCTGCCACTATTAATATATAGACTTGAACTAAGTGGTAAGTACTCTATACTCTACTCTACTCTACTCTACTCTACTCTACTCTACTCTACTCTACTCTACTCTACTCTACTCTACTCTACTCTACTCTACT
>NKZD01001626.1:12499-74665 GCA_002370635.1 Metschnikowia cerradonensis
TCTACTCTACTCTACTCTACTCTACTCTACTATATGTCAGATTCACCATAGATAGTGCTCTACCTATTGAGGTATTATGAAACCTCTTTGCCTGATACTAACAATGTCCATTGTTTGAGGATCTACCAGCCATCTACTAGCCATCATTGTACGAGGTGCCAGGAAAGATCTGAGTATGACTTCTTTTTCAAGTATGATCACGACGTCAATAAGTCTCTACAGACGAATAGTGTCAAAAACTTTAAAGTTGCGAATCATACTCAAGTCGTTATCATATCTTAAATCCAAGATGGTGTTAGATCCTCAATATGCAGGGCCCTGTCTATGAAGGTATTATGAAGGTATTATGAAGCCTCTCAGTCCGGTTGTTACAATTGCAATTGCAAACGCCGTGTCACGACCATCGTTGTATGAAGTACTATGATGGTCCTTTCGGCTATTCCAGAAAAATCCTTACCATTGTTCTGGTGGAGAGTTTTTCGATGTCACGTTTCTCTCAAAGTATATAAACCACTCCGGTTCCTCTGTTTGCGGAACCGTCAAAGAATACAAGTTTAGGTTAAAGCACGTTATAAAGACCATAACAGAGGGAATTTGATGAGAATTGCATTTTTATATATGGACCACCTCAAGTAACACCTTTCGTTGATGGCGTAATTAGCAAGTCATGCGCCATATACGATTCTAGTGATTTGCAAATCCTTTGTATGGCCATGTTAAGATTATCCTGGTTTCCGTTGCAGCGAGATAGAGCAATGTCAGCTACTCTTCTGGTGAACAGTTATATAAGCAGCTCAGATTCCTGCTTTTGAGGAATCATCGGTGAATGAACATAGTAAACTGAGTACCTGGCGTAACAAGAATCTAGCACTATACCACTATACTCTACACTACTGTATACTATATACTACTATATGTAGATTCTTTAACGCCAGGTCGGCAACGAGAGTTGCTGCATCAGGAGGTCCATTGATTAACCAGGGTGTCACATCCAGAGGATGTGTCTTACTATAGGACACTGATCATTGAAGTATTACCAATACGAGATATTTTGGTGGGTCTGGTTCTTGGAGGCATCTTGGTATACCTCAGGCAGTTAATATTCTGATTAAAGTTCTTAAGAATAAATGGGGCGAGGTCCCCATTTTATATGTGGAGATTCTTCCTTCATCATAACAACAATGTTTGTTGTCATGAAAACCTAATGCGTGCTATTTCAAAACATAGGGCTGGAAGCTCGCTATTTGTTGCTGTTTTTCAACACTATATACTACTGTATACTATATACTACTATACTCTGCACTAGTGTATACTATATACTAGTGTATGCTATACTCTATACTGTATACTATATACTACTGTATACTATATACTACTGTATACTATATACTACTGTATACTATATACTACTGTATACTCTACACTACTATATATTCGATACGCTATACTCCTATACTGCTATACTCTACACTACTCTACACTACTATAATATCACCATAGGTAGGGCCCTGTCTATAGAGATATCAGGAAGCCTCCTCTGTCCGATCGGAACAATGGCCATGCCATCATTGTACGAAACACTATAATGGCTGAGATACGGAGTTTACAATAACCATCATAGTACTCCGTATAATAATGGCTCTTCTAGAACATTCCTTAATATTGCTCTAGTGGCGAGTTTTTTGAATGCCACATTTCTCTCAAGGTTATATAAGGCTCTCCGGTTCCTCTCTTTGAGGATCCATTAACAAGCATAGTATTAGTAAGGATAAATGTATCAAAGAACATAACAACTACTATACTATATAGTCTACTCTATACTACTATAGTCTCCTCTATACTACTATATACCCCATACTACTATAGTCTCCTCTATACTACTATATACCCCATACTACTATAGTCTCCTCTATACTACTATATACCCCATACTACTATAGTCTACTCTATATTGTCAGATCTGCCATAGTTAGTGCCCTACCTATTCACGATATAATGAAGCCTCTCTGCCTGATACTTTGTATAAAGCCCTCTAACCAGCGCACCAGCCAGCGCACCAGCCAGCCACCAGCGCGCACCTTCTCTTACAACTATATAAACACCTCAGATTCCTCCCTCGGTCGAATCATCGGCGAATGAACATACTAACTAGAGTACCTGACGTAACCGGAGTATAAAGATACTATTATATAGTCTATGGTCTATACCACTCTACTCTATACTAATATATAGTCTATAGTCTATGGTCTATACTACTCTACTCTATACTAATATATAGTCTATAGTCTATGGTCTATAGTCTATGGTCTATAGTCTATACTACTATACTTGTTAGATCCAAGATGGGTGGAATACAACCCATATAGGGATTGAGCTCACATGCCCAGTTAATCGAGAATCGATGCTACTACGTCTCCTTTCTGGTTGATCGTTACCACGCCCCTTCTCAGTTCAACATTAATACACCCCCTTTCTGATTCACCTACTCAATGTTCAGTACCTGTAGATTCTTGTTGTGACGGTAAGTACCACGTTATCTTTATTCGTTCATGATTCGTCAAAAGGAATCTGAGCTGCTTATAACTTTTCAAGAGAAGGGAACGCTGAGTAGAACGCTGAGTGGAAGGCCTTATACAATGATCATGGTTAGTATCAGGCGCATAGGCTTCATAATACCTCACTACCTATGGTGGATCTGACAGTACCCAAAGTCTCTACTCAATAATCAGCTCCCAATAGTCTCTATACTCTGTCACTATGCTCAGTGTCCAATAATCTGTATACTGAATGCTCAATGCTCAGTACCTAATAGTCTTTATACTCTGTCTCTATACTCTGTCTCTATACTCTGTCTCTATACTCAGTCTCTATACTCTGTCTCTATACTCAGTCTCAATACTCAGTCTCTATACTCTCTCTATACTCTCTCAATACTCAGTCTCTATACCCTATACCCTTTACTCAATGTCTCAATGTCTCTATAATCAATACCCAATAGTCTCTATGCTCCGTCATTATACTCAATGTCACTATATTCAACGTCTTTATGCTTAGTACTCAATGTCTCTATGAAGTCTATACTCAGGCTTCATGATACTTTTGTAAGCAGAACCCTACCTATATGGATCTAAAAAAGTCTTTGTCCTAGAGTTTTGCCCAGTATTATACACTAGAAAAGTTTATAATACGGCAGGGATTAGTAGGTTATAGTCTAGTGAAAAAGAGTGCAGTAGAATACAGAAAAGGTATTGTTACATTATACTACATTATACTATAATTGTCAGATCCATCATAGGTAGATCAATAGGTAGACCACACTACCTATGGGGGTATTATGAAGTCTCTCTGCCCGATGCTAACAAGGGCTATTGCAAACACCATAGCACGGTGCTCGGCCATCGCAAATGATGAGCTGTTTTCAAAAGATGCTAGAACAATCCCTACCATTGTTCTGGTGAAGAGTTTTTCAATGACACGTTTCTCTTCAATTGTTATATAAATCGCACTGTATCCTCTTTCTGAGGAGCCATCAACGAGCAAAAAGATAACTTAGTACATAACGTTCAACAAGAATCTAACAATAATAGAGTAGATTGATTATAGTGGCGTATATTGGCTAATATAACTTATTATAGACCTTGGTGGGCTGAGTCAAGATATCTAGAAGATTCAATGGTCCCTTTTTTTAAGGAGCTCTTAGAAAGACAAATAACCTCTGTATTCCCATAAATATTCCCCACATATCTACTCATCTATACTCATTGATTATATGTATGAGTAAAAGTAACTGACACATCTGGTTCAAAACAAATCATGGCTTTTCAACGAGTTAGAGGTCCAGACCAAAGGTGACTCTCTACTCACAGAAGCACTGTCTTGAATTGCCCGAGCGGAGTATAATAGAGTGAAGTATAGGAGAGTACAGTAGAATAGAGTTATGTAGAGAATATTGGAAGATACTAGAGTATAGTACAGTAGTATGGTATGGTATGGTAGAGTGGAGATTATATGAATTGTAGATTAGACAACACATCTTCCGTAACCGTATTTGCGGTACCAGGTGGACCATAGATTAACCATGGTGTAATGTCCAGTTGACAGTGACTTAAGGATACTGTCCTAGTCTCGTCAAGATATGTAAACACTTGAGGGGTGTTTACTTCAAGAGAAGAGGAAGATGTAGAGTTGTCAGTGTCATTGAAGTATTGGTGGGTCTGGCTTTTGGAGGCATCTTGGTATGCCCTAGACAAATGATATTTGATTTAATTACTTAAAAGATGGATATGGTCCAGACTCCCTTATATATGTGGGAGCTCTACCTTCACGCCACCAGGCGGTTGTAGTAACCACAGGTGCATATGAAGAACAGGTGCCTGTTACCGTTTTTTTAACATGAATAGGTCCTGCATAGAAATATATGACGACACTATCTACCAGGATGTCTACCACCAGTAAAGTCATAGATTATCAGGTAGTGTACTAACCAATCTAGGTTTAATTGCCGATATGTCAAATAGGTCAGTGGTGTAATTGATGGTATAATAATTTGAACATAATTATGTGAACACGTGATTAAAATCACGGGACCTATGAATCACGCGATACTAAGTCACATGAAAGTAGGTCACGTGCCAATCTCGCATACCTACACCTACCCCATATTCACAAGTGACACAGCAGTCTAGCCGTTACGTGGAATACTGGTGGTCTCTGCACAAGCCAACTGCTCCATATAACCCACTCAGCAAGTGCTTCCCTAACAATTGCCTTCTTTATTACATTGTCACGATACCGACATCTTATACCGGGAACAGATCCACTGGACTAACCGAGACTAACCGAGACTAACCGAGACTAACCGAGACTAACCGAGACTAACCGAGACTAACTGAGACTAACCTAGGCTAACTAAGACTTATTTAGGCTAATCTGGGCTAATTTAAGACTAATTTGAGTTAATCTGAATCTAATCTGAAACTATCCTGAAACCACCTGAAACCACCCTGAAACCACCTGAAACAACTCCAAAACTAATCTGAAACATCTAATCCATCCATCTGAGACTAAAACTGAAACCGACCTGAAACATCTATACATCTGGCCTCAGATGAATATACTCTACATCTATAATGCACATAATGGAGCGGTATACGAGGTGCCCAAACCGGTCCGGTTTGCCAGTCTCCATAAACTCAAAACATATCTCCATGAGAATGCCACGCACGAGATGATTGGTGAAGAAAACCTTATCCTCCTAACGTCGTTTGGTATCAAGCTCGATTTCCTGATGGTCAACGATATGCAGGAACTCTTTCTTTTCGACCGTAGGTTGTTTCAGGAAAACGCCACGCTGGCCATTCTTGCCTCATACCTCGCACAGGAACATCCACGTGCTATGGCGAAACCTGTGTCTGGATCCATAAATTGTTTGGGGCTTGTTTCAGAGATTAATCGAGTCACAGCGCAGATTAATGTGATGTTCCGGGCTCTTAACATCATCTTCCAGTTCACAACGAATTTCATATTTGCTGCTGAAAAAGCATTTGAAAATTACGAAAAGGAGTTTCGGCTTCTCCTGGCGAAATCGCTCCAAAAATCTTGGAAAAGGCATTACCTGGCCTTAAAGGCTCTTCCAACAGTGCGGTTTCGGAACCTGAGGCCAGTGCAACTAGCGGAGTTTTTGAGTGTGTCGGTATTGGAAAAGGCGTGTTTGTTCGTGGAGGAAAAGATGCCCCGGATGCAGGAAACAAATGTCCAAATGGCGTCGTTGGTGCATGAAACCAACCGGATGAAGGTGGCCATAGATGAGAAAATCGGTGCTTTGAGGAGTCAATCGGTGCAAAAGTTCCGTTCAAAAGCAGAATTGGTGGAACTACTTAAAAAAAAGGAGGACCTTACTGTGGCCCTCCAAGCATATGAACTCCTTCAATCGGCTATATCTTTCAAGGCGCAAATGGCGGAAGAATCAGGCAAAATTTTGGAGTGGATTGCTCTTTCACAAAAGAAACTGGTGGAGGTCAAGAATGGGTGCAAAAAACTCTTCGAAAAAGACGACACGTTGCTTGCGCAGATCCGGAAAAATGAGGCCGTTCTCTCCATGACCATCGACCTCCCGCTCCTTTTTGGCTTTATCCTCATTGAGAGGAGGAGGCAGTTTGAATGGGCTGACTACTTTTCCAAGGGCGTGGTTCATAATATAAGTGAGCAGGTGACGATCTTGATTGAGCACGAAAAAAAGTTCCAGATGCTCTGGAATAAGCGATTTGGCAGTCTTCTCCAAACTTTGGAGCCTGGCGTGTCTATGCAGGCTCAGGTTCCTTCAGTGGATGTGACTTTGTTCAATAGCACTCCCACACCGATATTTGCATGGCTTGACTTCCAGCTCGAAAGAGACGATTTGGCTGCCTATATTGAAGCCATGCGTGTGCACCAGCCGGAAAAGTCCATCTTGCTCTTGGAGCGCAATTTCAAGGACCTTGTGGTTTCTACGGAGAAACTTAAGAGCACCACCAAAATCATGGCTTCCTTGAGTACAACTGCAGACTACGAGACCCAACTGAAGATCATTCGCCATGAAGGGGTTGATGAAGATGCAGACTTAAACCAGATGAAGGGACTTCGGTGCAGGATCAAGAAGCTCGAGGATCTTCTCCACCAGCACCAGTACAAGAACCTCCAAGGGTGGCCGGTCGTGCGCGAGACGAAAGAGTCCAAGTCTGTTCTTTTTGACTCCAGTTCTAGGAGCTCCAAGGCCACTACAAGTGAGGGTTTCGAGACTAACGAGTCTAAAGAAATGGGAAAGGTGGATAGGCCCAGGATCACTCACCATTTCTCGGAACCCAATAACCCTATCAAGCTTCTCGGGGAGAAGAAGGTGCGGACTCTAGATGCCTCTGGAACCATTGATAAGCACTTGGAGAATATCCGTCTTCGGAGAGAGCTCAAGGAGATGCAGGCTAAAATGGAGGTTTCGGAAAAGACATCAAAGGAGCTTAGGGAATCGGAGGAGAAGTACAGGGATTTGGAGAAAAGGTACAGAGAGTCAGAGAAGAAGTGTGAGGAGACGGAAAAGAAGTACCAGGAGTTAGAGAAGAGATATAAAGAGTCAGAACAAAAGAATCGTGATATGGAGACAAAGAATGAGGAAATTGTGAGGATTCATCATGATTCAGAGAAGAGATACGAGGATATGGAAAGTAAGTACCAGGAGTCAGAGAAGAGATATGGCAATTTAGAGAATGAGTATGTGGAGTCGAAGAAGAGGTGTCAAGAGTCAGAGAAGAGGTGTCAAGAGTCAGAGAAGAGGTGTGAGGATATATGCATGGACCTAGACAAGACTAGGCAAGAGTACCAGGACTTGGAGCAAAAGAATAAGGACTTGGAGCAAAAGAATAGGGAGTTGGAGCAAAAGAATTCGGAGTTAGAAGCATCAGAAGCCGCGAGTTCCAAGAGAAAGAGTGCTCTTTCAGAAGAGATCACTGCACTTGAGCTCGAAATCCTGCAAGTCCGTAAGATAGCAGAGCAAAAAAGCCCGGATTTGGACCAATGTGAAGTCCCCAAGGAGGATTCTGACGAGTCTACGAACTTCGAAATAAAGTCAGAACTTACCAGCCTCCAATCCAAACTCTCTGAAGTCAAGTCGGTCAATTCCGAGCTTCTCTCCAACATGAGAGCCAAAGAGGCCGAGTTCAACACAGAACGGTTGCATTTCTCCAGCGAAGTGTCACAACTCAATGCTCAAAACGACGAGATCCGGGCCCAGTTGGAGGCCAAGACCGAGGATTTTGAGGACTTGATGGAGGTGATGCAGGGCAAATCCCATAAGACGGACGAGTTGATGCACAGTGCCATGCGGTCGTTTGTGGTCATGTTCCAGGCCTTGGGCAAGCTTCTCGCCAGCAACATGGCGTTTTTCTATGAGTTCTGCGAGATCTTGGAGTCCATGGGTCTTCTCTTGGTGGCAGAAACCAACTTGGGAGTAACGGAGTTCCGCATCCGGAGAGTCAAGGGCTTACGGTCGAAGAAGGAGCAGAACGTGGCACACGAAATTGATGTGGGAGGAGTCCAGAAACTGTTTAGGTCAGCTGTGGTCTACGATATGTCCCAGAAGTTCGGGTGGATCCGGGACTTTAGGGGTCTAAAGGCTGGAGACGAAGATACTGAGGAGCTTGAGGCCAAGGTGCGTGAGCACGTGGCTCTTTGTCTGGAATACGTGTCAAAGATCGACGACTTTGTGCAGACCATTATGTTCCGAAGCGACCACAGTGAGAGGGGAGAAGGTGGTGGTATTGGAAAGAATGATAAAGAGAGTGGTGGTCAGATTGGTAGTGACCAAATTGGTAGTGACCAGATTAGTCATTTTGGAGATTCACCCGAGCCGTTCTTCCTTAATGCCATTCTTAAACGGTTCCGGGATGTGGAGGGCTTTGCCAAGAAACTCACCAAGGAAAACCGCAAATCAGACAAGATATCAGTCAACAATTTCCAGGAAGGCGACTTGGCATTGTTTCTCCCCACCAAAAAAGAAAACGACCAGGCGTCGCCATGGGCCGCGTTCAACCTCGACGCTCCCCACTTTTTCTTGCACACCACCGAGGAGCTTTCGGATAAGGAGTACATTTTGGGGCGGATCTCCAGGATTGAGGAGCATGTGCTGAGAGAAGGCGACAATCCGTATGGTTTGGGCGAAGGAATCCGTTGGTTCTCGGTGTCAATATAACTCAGTGTTATCTTCCAAATTGAGAATACTGTGATATGCGGTGATTTTAATTACACTATTCAGGATTAGGCACCAGCCCTACTAATCACCAATCACCACCAAACGTCACTAACAGTGTATTCCGCATACCTTATTCCATACCCTAGCTATATTCCAGCCATACCCTAGCCATACCCTAGCCATACTCTATACTACACTAGTTCATTTCGTAATTTATGGATTTATCGAAGATCAAGGGAACCAGTATGACCAACAAGTAGTCAGTCAGTTAGTGGTATGAAGTAATCAATGAATTGTAGCCAACCAATATAGATTACGGGACTAGTATAAGTCAACCTACCGTTGGTAGTAGCAATAATAATCTTCACAGTATAGTAGTATAGTAGTATAGGAGTAGTAGTAGTATAGGAGTAGTAGAATTAGGAGCAAGATCATCAGCTACTAAGTCAGTAAAATTCAGTAAGACTCAGTAAGGCTTAGTCAATCTCATTCCTGACTGCCTTACTTCACACTTTCATCATTACCAAAAAATAGAAAATACATGGCGTGGTTTATAGTTTATTGATTATAGACTCAGGAATCACAGAAATAATTGCATCAACAGGAATTATTGGTTTTATAGAGCTTTATAAGGATTATAAGACTCATTGATGCTCAGTTCAACACCTTGGAAGAGGAATTATTTATAAAAAGGTCAAGTTCTTCAAGTCTTTGACCAGACCCCAGATCAGGAAAGAAACGACCATTAATCACACACCGTCCATACTATGAGTAGAAGTAAGATTATTATGAGTAGTAAGAGTAAGAGTAAGAGTAAGAGTAAGAGTAAGAGTAGAATTAGTCTTATGAGGAGTATTAGGAGTTAATGAATAAGAGCATCACTGAGTGGTAGGAGTAGAAAAAAGAGTAGAATTCGTATTACTAGAAAGAGTGAAATCCGTAATCCGTACTATGAGTAAGATTTGGAGTAGTATTACGAGTAGGAGTATTAGAAGAACAATCCTTCTTTTAAGAAGCAAGAGGCTTTGCCTCAAGGTCATTCTCAAATAATAGGTGAAATGGACCATTCTTTCAGGAAAATCTCGCGGCAAGATAAGATGAATTACTTGCTCATAAGCTCGAACTTGTTCGGCAAAGTTTACGACACAATGAGTTTCTATGAAATATATTCCTCGATACACTGCAAAAACGATTTGAAAAGAATGAATTTTGGGCCTTTTTGTTGATCCAGTCTTATGCGCAGAGACGTGGCCCTCAAATTAGTCTGAGATTACGTGAAACTCAAGAAAGAGAACTCGGCAACTTTGTTGTATGCCGATGCATCCAGTGAAATCACCCAAGAAACTACCAATAAACTCGCTAAAGAAGAAGGATATCTGAAAAAAGGTGAACCACAATTCAAACGGCGTGCTTTGCAAACAGATGGATATGAGGAAATCATTCCATATAGAAGCATCTTGAACATGCGCAAAAAGAGAGAGAGAACGAAGCCCACAGACATGGCAATTCATGCATACCAGCTGTTGTAACTCATTATGGTGTTCCGATAGACCACAAACTTCGATTGATTGAAAAAATATGATCGGTAGTGCCCCAAAAATGTGTAATTTGGGGGTTGATAGATCACTTCTTTGTTGAGATGAACGTCTACATGCCTTACTCAGACGAGGAGTATTTCCGAGCAGATGTGATGTGTCTAGAATTATAGGGCCTCAGTCTTTCGAAGAAGAGCCTGTGTCTGAGGTCAACATCGAGAAGAAATTAGACTTAGCTATTGTGGGAATTATATTCATAGTGCTCAGATTAGCTTATTTGTCCCTCTTGTCCAGCAACGAAAGCCTTGTGGAAAAAAATTCTAAAATCGACTGAGTCGACGAGTGAGATAGACCTCATAAAGTATCTCCATTCGTTAGAAGTGAGAGTAGTAGTAGTAGTAGTAGTAGTATCAATAGTAGTAGTAGTATCAATAGTAGTAGTAGTAGTAGTAGTAGTAGTAGTAGTAGTAGTAGTAGTATCAATAGTAGTAGTAGTAGTAGTATCAATAGTAGTAGTAGTAGTATCAATAATAGTAGTAGTAGTATCAATAGTAGTAGTAGTAGTAGTAGTATCAATAGTAGTAGTAGTAGTATCAATAGTAGTAGTAGTAGTATCAATAGTAGTAGTAGTATCAATAGTAGTAGTAGTAGTATCACTGTTAGATCTACTACAGACAGGGCTCTACTCATAGAGGTGTTATGAAGACTACACCATCTGTTCTAACAAGGTCATTCCATAACGCCATCTCCTCAATCACTACGATACAAAGCACCAGGTCAGAATGTAAACAGTATTCCAGCAAGCACCTATTAACAACTAACAACCAGCTGGATACTCCAACTCCACCATCCACCGTCAACTACTTAAGTAGCTCGATTCCTTCCTTTGGAGAACCATCGGAGAATGAACATAGTAAAGAGAGTACCTGACGTAAAGCGGAAACTAACAGATATAGCTATACTATATTTTAGTAGCCTGGTATTAGAGAATGCTATTAGAGCCTGGTATTAGAGCCTGATAGTAGTAGGATGTTAGAGTCTTGTTAAGTCAGTTAGTCAGTTTACTTTATTCATTCGTCGATATTTCCTCAAAAGGAGGAATCGGAGATGCTTGTATAACTTTTCAAGAGAAGGGGTAGCTGATAGATGGTTGGGTTGAAAGCCTTATACAATGGGCATTGTTAGTATCACGCAGAGAGGCTTCATAACATCTCACTAGGTAGAGCACGGTCTATATTGGATCTGACATGGTAGTAGTAGTAGAAGAAGAAGAAGAAACATTGGTTCTTGGTAAGCATGGATGACCAGGTGTACCAGGAGCTTCAGGAAAATTAGGGGCTTCAGGAAATCAGGAAATCAGGGGCTTCAGGAAATCAGGGGTGTTTTTTTTGTTCAGAAGAATCAGGAAAAGGTGGTTAACAAAACCAGTTCCAGTCTCATAGAACTGGTCTTGCTGTACCAGTCTTATTATAGATTCATTGTTTGAAGAGTTGGAGGTGACAGGCAATAACACTTCGGATGTCTCTTCGTTTTTAACGTCTCTCGAAACTTCGGGATTGAGCTTGAATGCATCCAAGTTTGCTTCAGCCTGATTGTCGTCAGTGACCACCCACTCTATTTCGCCCTTTTCATTCTTGAATAAAAGTAGACGAGTGGTGAATCCTGTACAATGTACCCCAGTTTTAAAAAGACAAGACCTCCAGTACCTGAGCTCACACACACACACATCACATATTTATAGTTCAATACTGATATCAGTACGGGATCTCACTGATAACAGTCTCATTGTACCAGACTCATTGCATCAGTATTTTAGTGCTAGACCAGTTATAGTGCTAGTGTATTAAATATAGTGCGGTGATCAGGTTCTCAGTATCATAGAACACATCAGTTGTGATATTCTATTTACGTCAGGTACTCTATTTACGTCAGGTACTGTTTACTATGTACAGCTGATTCCTTAACGGGAACCATCACACCTTATATAGACTGTTGAAAAATGGTAACAAGTACCTGTTTTTCATATGCACCCATGGTTACTAATACCGCTAGTAATGTGAAGGTAGAGCTCCCATATATAATATATATATATATGTATCAATGGTAGCAACAGGTATGTTAGTTATAATCAGACTAGATGCGCCTTTGTCGATTGTGTTATGTTCTTCAATACATTTATGCCTAACTAATACTATGTTCGTTGATAGTTCCTCAAAGAGAGGAAGCGAAGCGGCTTATATAACTTTGAGAGAAACGTGGCATCGAAAAACACTCCACCCGAAAATTGGTAAGGCTTGTTCCAGAATATTCGAAAAGCCATCATGGTACGAAGTACTACGAAGTACTATGATGACCATTGTAAGCTCCGTATCATGTAAGCTCCGTACCATGTAAGCTCCGTATCATGTAAGCTTCGTACCATGTAAGCTCCGTACCACGGCCATCATAATACTTCGTGCCATGATGGCTTGGCCATTGTTGGGATTGGACGTCGTAGGCTTCATAATGCCTCTATATGTAGTGTCCTACCTATAGTGGATCTAACATCCCCCTTCCAGCCTCGATGTCGATTTATCGGGCATTGGAACGCCATGATTTTGAGCGTATGCTCGGTAGAGTTGGGGAACGGTTGATCTCAAATCTCCAGCTCGTACCTTAATGAACTTCGCCCTTTGGATGTTTGGCAGCCTGTTTGCAGCGTACTGTTAGAATGTAACCACGGCTTACCTTTTTGTGTCCTATGATCTGCTCCACTTTAACTAGCTCAGATCCATCTTTATAACATTTGAGACCGACGTCTGTAGGGAGTGGAGTAAAGTACTCTTCAGGAATATGTTGATGTGAATCTGTGTGAATTCATATACATATTCAAGAACTTTTGTATAACAAGTTGTGTATCTCTAATACACAGTGTAGTCTAGTATAGAGTGCTATAGTGGATGGTGTATAAGCTACTCCAACTTTAACTTCATGCTTCATATTTCACCTTTCATACTTTATGGACTTGATGAAGACTTTTGATAGGTTCATGCAGTGTTGTGGATATGGAGTTGGATGTGGATGTGGATGTGGATGTGGATGTGGATATGGAGGGTGAATGTGGAGGGTGAATGTGGGAATACTGAATGACAGAGTAGTGTAGAAGAACAACACAATAATTCGTAGATTCAGATAGAAGACCAGAAATTATCGGTCAAGTCATTAGAAATTCTGGCTATTCCCATTAATTCGTAGCACAGAGTTTCCCACCCGTAACTTCTTCCTGATTATCCTTAAACCAACACTTTCGTAGACTCCTGGACTAGGAGTACACAAACGAGTGAATAGGTGCTGTGAGTGGTGAAATGGAAATCACAACACCAAGCAAAAGAAGGTCCAGAGCATCTTCATCTTCACCATTACGACCATAGGTCACAGCCACTAATCCAATAGTATCAATGAGTCAATGGTATCAATGAGTCAATGGTATCAATGAGTCAATGGTATCAATGAGTCAATGGTATCAATGAGTCAATGGTATCAATGAGTCAATGGTACCTGATATGGTACCTGATGAGATGTTTGGTAAATGGGTCTGAAAAAAAGGTTGCTTTTAACTGCTCAGACCCAACGCACTCATTGAATTTGGGTGCCAGTTCTGAGAACCAGAAAAAGTTTGGGTACACCATGACAGATATCGTATGAGCCATATAAGTGAAACCATCTGGAATGAATGGGTACAAATTCATTGTTCAGACTCATTGAAACTCCACCAGACTCATTGAAACTCCACCAGACTATCAGGTGTCAGACCCCGTGATAGATCTTCCGGTGCCACTTCAACAGATATGTATCTTCAAATGACTGTATCTTCGGATCCTGTATCCACAAATGACTGTGTAAGTTTGTGGAAGACTGAGTTCCTCATCAGACCCGTAACTTTTCAAGACCCTATCTCCATTACCTCTTGTGCAAAGCTCTTTAGTACCTTAATACCTGTTGTTGGGAAATGCCTTTCTCATACTAGTTCCCTCAGTATTCAATCCTAAACAATGGCACTCAAAAAATGCACAAGACACCGGAATGGCACGGCAAAAGAGAACTCATCCTATTGTTCAAGTGTATGCTGGTTACCCGCACCTCTTTCCTGGGTGTTATTCAAG
This sequence comes from Metschnikowia cerradonensis, assembly GCA_002370635.1. NCBI lineage: Eukaryota > Fungi > Ascomycota > Pichiomycetes > Serinales > Metschnikowiaceae > Metschnikowia > Metschnikowia cerradonensis. The sequence continues at coordinate 26,896 of NKZD01001626.1, forward strand.
CAATCCAAATTCCCCCAAGAAATCATCAAAGAATTAGATAAATACAAGTACTAGACGTTTCAGCGAGAAAATAACTTTGGTGCCTCTTCCATCCGTATCTTCAAGCAGTACTTATTCAATCCGTGGCTTCAAATTGTGACTTCTTTAATCCACATACTCAGTCTCTTCAGAGAATGGACCGTTCAAAACCTTCAAATGACTGTCTCTCCAGATTTATCCCACTATGAGTAACAGATATCTTTGCTCAAACCTGGTTGAGACTTGCTGGTTAAATCACCAGAACGAGAACCCCAGAAAGGTAGATTAAAAGACCGGGAAAGGAGAAATTACCTGGTCAAGCGTCAGACATATATAGATCCCGAAGAAGAGTGGTCATGGCAGAACAATGACATATCGGCGAAAGATCAGCAGCAGGTCAGTATGACGTGCCAAAAACTTCTTTAGATCTGCCATGAGTATGTCATATCAGTGAAATATCAGTGACAGAATGATAATGGGAATGTCTATCTGAATCAGATCTACCCCTGTGACATTTCGGTGACAGATCTGGGTATGCTTGTCTTCCCGCTATAGATCTGTGACGGTGTGTGACAGTCCAGTGACAAGATCTGTGGTATTTTGGTGACAGATCTGAGTCACAAATTTATGTAACTTAAGATCAATCACAAACCCAAGTCTGTTTATCTGCCCTTTACAGATTAGCCATGTGTCAGATATATACAGATGGGTGACATCTGAGTCAAATTGTCTGCCCTGAGATCAGCCACATAATTCAGGCCAGTCAGTCAGATCTGTAACACATCTGAGTGTTGCTCTCTGTTACTTTCCAGAATAGCCACATGTTTCAGATATATGCAGATCTGTGACAGTTCAGAGTGACAAATGACTGGCTTCAGGTCTGAACATCTGAGTCTGTTTGTCTGCCCTTTAGATCAACCGTACTGCGTGTATCCGATCAGTATGTCTAATCTGTTTATCTGCTCTTTAGATCTGCCACAGCCGATCATGCCACATTAGTAAACAAATACGACACACTCTCTCCATTGTGAAGTCTCCGTATAGCCTCAGCCAACGTCCCACTGATATCCATCAACTCCAACTTTTCACACACCTCCAACTTATCCTCCAAAGGAATGGAGTTGGTGCACACGATCTTATCCAAACGCGAGCAGTTCAACTTGTCTATGGCATTGGAAGAAAAGATACCATGAGTCACAATAGCCACCACGCGTTCTGCTCCATTAGAAAGCAACACTTCCGCCGCCTTACACAATGTGCCACACGTGTCCGCAATGTCATCGATCAAAATACACGTTTTCTTGGCTACGTCTCCAACGAGCACCATTTTGGACACCTCATTGGCTTTCTGACGCTCCTTATGAATGAGAGCAAACTGCACATCCAACTTATCGGCAATAGAAGCCACCCGCTTGGCACCTCCTGCATCGGGAGACACTATGGATAAGTTTGTATGACCATAGTTCTCCTGGATATACCTTAAACAGGAGGGTTCGGCATATAAGTTATCCACGGGCACACGGAAAAAGCCCTGGATCTGGGAAGCATGCAAATCCATGGTGATCATGTGATTACACCCGGCCGTTTGTAAAAGATTGGCCACCAACTTGGCGGTAATGGGCGCACGTGACTTATCCTTCTTATCCTGTCTTGCATAGGGGAAATTGGGCACCACCGTCGTGATCCGTCTTGCTCCGCCCGTCCTACATGCATTTATAATCACAAGCAACTCCATGAGGAAATCATTGATTTTGTTTTCACCGTATCCCGTCTGGATGATGTATACATCTTCATCGCGGACAGACTCACCAATGGCCACGGCCGTTTCCTTGTTCAGGTACTGGAAAGCGCCAATTTTGGCCACGGGAAGCGCAAGCCGCTCGGCTATTAGTTCCGAGAGCGCCCGGTGTGAGTTTCCCGAAATGAGCTTGATAGAGTTTGGCGTAGAGTGCATTGGGGGGAGTTTGGGAAATGGGATGGTGGAGATGAGCGAGCATGAATGGGGTGCGGGTCACGTGCAAGCGCACGTGGGGTCACGTGAAATACTAATCAATGTCATGACCATATACACTTAAACTGCTAATCCTCATCGAAGTTATTCAAGTAACCCTAAATTCCTCACTTCGAGGTGTCTTTAATAAATGAACACAAGCAACCGTGTAAAGTACGTATTGAGTATAACTAACATATGTTATAGTATTCATATATATATGACCTGCATATAGTCTTATTGGAACATAGTTTTCTTGTTAGATTCCGGTTACGTCAGGTACTCTGTTTACTATGTTTTTTGGTTGATGATTCCTCTTAGAGGAACCGTCGCACCTTATATAGACTAGTCCGGCATAGAGGAATAGCGGTCATAATGAGAGCCAAAGGGGCCGCTCAACCTCTGGTCGACCAGTACAGGGTTCAACATCCTCATAGGTAGTTTACTACTCTTGGTGGGTCTAACATTTATTGGAATATAGTTTTATTGGAATAGAGTCTTATTAAAATACTGTTAGATTCTTGTTGTTAGATCCGCCATAGACAGGGCCCTGTCTATGAAGGTATTATGAAGCCTCTCAGTCCGGTTATTACAATAGCCATTGCTAACGCCGTGTCACGACCATCGGCCATCGTTGTATGAAGTACTGTGATGGTCCTTTCGAATATTCTGGAATAATCCTTACTATTGTTCTGGTGGAGAATTTTTCGATGCCACGTTTCTCTCAAAGTACAGTGTTTTTCAAAATTATTCAAACCAGCGCAACAAAATGTTTCAAACCAAAAAGACAGAATGGTTCAAACCAAATGGCGAAATGTTTCACACCAACTTTTATTAGAATTCAATATCCTGAAAGCTTAAATCTGGAGGATTGCCTCATATGTACTACATTTGGGAGTCTTGCAATACCAATCAAGGGTGAAAAACGGACGGAACTGAACTGGTTTCCTTATTATCCTGTATACAACAACTTGTCCATATGGTTTGAAAGATTGCGCGAAGGGGTACGAAGCATTTTGTCGCGCTAGTTTGAATCATTTTGTCGCACTGGTTTGAATCATTTTGTCGCGCTGGTTTGACTAGTTTTGAAAAACACTGCACAACTATATAAACACCTCAGATTCTTCCCTCGGAGGAATCATCGGCGAATGAACATACTAACTAGAGTACCTGACGTAACCGGAGTATAACAATATATATTGTTACTATGTGCAGTCTACTATTAGCAATCGTGGGTACATTTTAACATGGAATCTACTCGACTGAGTACCGGATTCCAATGTGAGGAGAAATCTAGTCCAACTTCTTAGTAAACATCAGTACCTCTATACTAAATAATATTGGTGGGTCTGGTGTTGGGAAATATCTTGATATGTCCCCCCTCAGTTGATATATATTTCGGTACTCCTATAAAATAGCGGGAGCTCGTCCTTTTATATTGGGGTGAGCCTTCACATGACCAAAGTCACGCGAGTGGCTGCAGCGCCTGAGAGAAAGTGCTGTTTTCTCAACATACACTACCACTATCAGTAGTATTATACTGAGGATGAATCAAAGGAACTACAACTTCTTGACCCATACCTTCAATTCCACACGAGGTGCTCCTTTTTGATGCTCCTTTTTTTGATCCCATTGCTCCTTAACCTCCAATCCTTGTCTTAACTCTTTAGTCTGTCTCTTTAGTTTATATTCCACTGGTTCCACTGTACTCTACTGCCATATATTCTCTGATCCTCTCATTCTGCCTTCTCTATGTTCAGTTTTTGACTCTTATGTTCAGTTCTTGTTGGCTCTTTTTCGGATCACTCTATTATATCTTATGTACCACTCCACTGCTCTAGTGCTGTAGTTGTACTGTATTTTAGTGGATACTCAGGTGTCGATAGATCCACACCAAATCCAAAATCGGTAGATTCAAGTGGCTTAGTAGAGGCTATAGTGTATAGTGTATAGTGTATAGTGTATAGTGTATAGTGTATAGTGTATAGTGTATAGTGTATAGTGTATAGTAGGCTATAATAGCCATAGCAGTATATAGTGTATGACGGTAGTGTTTTGTGGCAGCTACTGATGGTATTATAGATTTATTGTATGGCACTCGCACAAAGGGCCGGAATTGAGACCGGAAATCGCTAACTGCGCACTTAAAGTGCACTCTAAAAACCACACCCTTGTGTTAAATTTCATCCAAAAATACATATGTGATTTCCGGAATTCAAGGAATTCAACAAACTAATTTTCATCAAAATCTCTTAGAAAAAAAGGTCGTTTGCGTTGGCCCTTTTTCTGTTGAGGTAGCCTGGTGCACGGGTGTTTGGAGTCGCGCTCTCCTCAATTCCGGTCATTCTAATCTCTTTCCGGCCACTCCATAGCCAGTCCACCACTCTTCATACCTACTCCATTACTCTGCTTATAATTCTTCCTCTATCACTGTCGTATCCTTTCAAAAACCCATAAAAACCACTGAAAAAATTTTTTTGGTGGTCTTATTTTTTAGTATGTCTCAATATTCACGCATTACTTGACGAGGCGAGGAATATTTAGAAACTGTAGTTAAGAGTTGTATGAGAGGAAAATAGTCAAAAACAAAAACAAAAACAAAAACAAAACAAAACAAAACAAAACAAAAGAACAAAGAAATAAAAAAAACAAAAACAAAAAACAACAACAGTATATTAATCATCAACAGAACATCAAAGCAATTTTCTGATAACTTTGATTCTTTGTTCCAATATCCTACAAATCCCGGGAGATTTGTGGAGGGACAGGCAGATGTACGTGGTTGTGTGACTCAGCGTGAATAACCTCACAGGCTTGCTGATACCATCCTGACTCTTACCACCACTAAAAGGCCTACCACTAAAAGGCCTACTACTAAAAGGCCTACTACTAAAAGGCCTACCACTAAAAGGCCTACTACTAAAAGGCTTACCACCACTAAAAGGCCTCAGTATGTGCTTTCACAGACCTTGACTCCTTGACTTACACATACCATTGTCCTGCTGGATGAATCCGCAGGTTTCGAACAAGTCAGCTGAGTGGGATGGTTCGAGTACTGCAGGGTACTCTGGGCCGACCATCAAAAATCAGGTGGTTGCTGCCGCTATTCGACCCTACTCAGCAGCAACCATCTGATCTGAAGGTATCCTTGGTGGGTTGCCAAAACAGTGGTGGTATTTTCGAGTCTGGGTTTGGCCAAACGCATTCAACTGAGTCTAGTGCCCCTCATATCTAACTAAAGTGGATGTCTAACTAAAGTCGATCTCTAACTAAAGTCGATCTCTAACTAAGGTTGATTTCCAACTAAAGTCGATCTCCAACTAAAGTCTTTCTGGCGACTGTTGCTATTCTCACCTCTCGAGGAAGAATGGCTGAATATCCTCTTGATGCTTTCCAGAGAAATTGCAGGTCAGATGTGAACTGACTCAAAGTTAAGTCCATCTAACCTCGATGGATATCATCCCGGTTTTTGGAAAGATACAGAATACCAATGTTGATCATCCTATGGACTTTCCTAGGGTTTCCGGTATTAATACCAGGTTGAGATATCTATTTTGGTAGATCTTCCTCCTATACTATGAGTCAATGAGTATGAAGAGTTCACTTAGTCTTTTGAGAAGCTTCACTGAGTAGACTAAGCATAGTAGTATCCGAATACCGTATTATAGTAGCACACCACAGAAGTATAGTAAAGAGTAAATAGTAGTATAGTTAGTAGTATGGTAATATGAAAGTATGGTCAAGTAGTTAGTAGTATGGTAATATGAAAGTACAGTACCGTTAGTTCCACCATAGATAGTGTTCTAGCTATTGAGGTATTTTGAAGCCTTGCCGTCCAATCATCCTAACAATAGCTATCCCATAACCGCAGTCCCCTCAGTCATCATTGTACGAGGTACCAGGAAGATTGAATCCTTCGTCTGGGGACTCATCGGCTAATGAACATAGTAAACAGAGTACCTGACGTAACAACATACCAACGCGGATTCCGGCTTTAGATATAGCTCATTGAAGAGGGACCACTGTAGGGACATTGTAGGGACTTAAGCATATTTGTGGGACTAAGCTAACAATGAGGGTCTGTCCAGACAGAAAATTGAGTACCAGAAGCTTATAGTCGAATAGCAGAACGTGTGGAGAATGTTCAGGGTGTGAACGAGATCAATAGGTGTAAGGGGGTAGGTGGTATCTGTGAGGCTGGTGATGTCTGTGAGGCTGGTGATGTCTGTGAGGCTGGTGATGTCTGTGAGGCCGATGGTAGCTGTGAGGCTGATGGTAGCAGAGAAACCACTATTAGTAAAAAGAATCGTCTTAGCTATGGGATCGGGGCGATTCCAGAGGCTAGGTGCGGCATATTCAGTGTGTGGACCGGATGTGGGCGCGGGGTTCAGTTCCTGAAAAAAGGGTGTGGGTATAGTTTGCAGCCAAAATGTAGAGTGCTACTGCGTACGTCAATGAATACACCGTGGGAAGAAGGGCGCAGAAAAATCTAGCGAGAGCGAAGAGTGCTCGGACAATACATCATATGATTGTGAGGTAAAGTCAGATATAGAGCGCGCCTTCAATTGGTGAGTTGGCCACGATATAGGGGTTGTGAGCGATGCGACGATAATGACTCTGAGGAAGACGGAGAGACTGAGGAAGACAAAGAGACTGAGAAAGACGGAGACCCTTTAAGGATGGCAATGAACTCCACGGCTCCGGAAGAAATGGTAAGAGCCAAGTGGTGAATAGCCATGAGAATAGCCATGAGAATAGCCATGAGAATAGCAATGATAAAGGTCAATTCGTAATAAATGAAAACGCCCAAAGAATTGTGTTTTCCACAAGAGTAAAACGGTTGGCTGTGACTTCTTCCATGAACTATTATATTTGCTAGTGGTAGTATTTCCGTTGCTGCTGCTGCGATCTAGTCTGTGCACTATAGGCTGTATTTACCTAAGTGCTACTATTTACAGAGCATGACTATAACGTATCATGGAGTATAGTGTCATGGAGTATAGTGTCATGGAGTATAGTATCATGGAGTATAGTGTCACGGAGTATAGTATCACGGAGTATAGTGTCACGGAGTATAGTATCATGGAGTATTATGGTAAGTACTAAGGTATACTGACTTAGGGTATGGTGGGCCGTATTGCATGCAAAAAACCAAGCTGTAGATTTGATAATTCCAGATCAGCTAGAAGTGATGAGGAATCAGGTGGCCCGTAGAGTAACCATGGTTCAAGATCCAGAGGTCCTCTCTCACTATAGGATATGGACCTCATTGTCTCATCAAGATAAGTAAACACTTTAAAGATAAGTAAACTTAAAGTGTTTTCTTCTGATTGAGTGTGAGTCTCTGATTCAGCGTGTCTCATTATCAGTACGAGGAGTTTTGGTGGATCTGGATTTGGGAGGCATCTTGGTATGTCTCCCTCAGTAGAGATATTCAATTAGTTATCTAATAAAATAAATAAATGTTGCAAAGGCCTCCATATATATATGGGAGTTGGCCTTCACTGATCCTTAGTTGTCCTGACAACTGAAGTAGTGAAAATAGTCGTGCAGTGCTCTGCAAACCTAGAGCGCCGTGGGCGCTTTTAGCACGGCGCACTTTTAGCAAGGCGCGCTTTTAGCAAGGCGCGCTTTTATTCGGTTCTATTTTCCAACACAAGCAATAGAGAATCAATCCAAGTCCTTGGTAAACATCAGTACCTCTACACTAACGAATATACATGGGTCCCGTCTGGTGCCGGGAGAAATTTTGGTATGTCCTCCTTTTGGTGGTATATAAATTTTTGGTGATGTTTTAGGAGGTTGTCCTTTTATATTGGGGTGTGTGGGGTGTTCACATGACCCAAGTCACGTGCGTGGCTATAGCGCGCCTAAGAAACAGCAAGCCGCAAGATGTTTCTCAACACGAACAGGCGAGCAGCGAGCAAATGTGAGTTGGATAGAAGTAAGGGCGGGTAGATTGAATGTCATATATAGGCATTCTAATAGGGGGACCTGCATATAAATACACACACACCACACTTATATTCCTAGACACTTAATCACTGATTTCGTTTCTGTATGTTTTTCATACCGGGGAAGTGAACCAAGGCGGTTAAACGCCATGTCACGAGCTAAGGTGAATGCATGAGTCCAAGTCACCATAACCTGTGACTTGGATGAGTCATTGACATTCTTAGGCTCGAAAGATACCACTATGGGTAGTGTGTCTACCTATGGTAGGTCTAAAAAATACAGTTAGAATACTTTATGTGCAATACTGAACTACTCCACCACTCTAAGAATCTCAACCGTCAAAACGACGAAGAGAAGTTGAAAATAGGTGATTATAACAATTGACTATGATAATTGATGACTATGATAATTGATGACTATGACAAATGATGACTATGACAATCAACGACTATGACAATTGTTCTTCACTAGAGAAACCATGAGATTGTTGGATGAAGTGGGAAGGTCATGGTTGCGGCCCAAATATGAAATGAAGTCATTGATGGAGTCGATTTCCGTACGGTTCATGCGCCAGAGATATCTTCTCTCATGGAAGAGCTATTTTTAGCCGTGTTTTGGCACACAGACAGATAGCACGATGAGAGTATTCTATCTGAGATAGTGAATAAAAATATGTCATTTGACTGAAATGGTCTTAATTTGGCTGAGAAGAACGGTCTTATATATGACTGTTATGTTCTTTGATACATTTATACATATTTATACTATGTTCATTGATGGTTTCTCTCTTTGAGGAACCAGAGCGGCTTATAACTCAGAAAGTGACTGAGTCAAGATAAACAGACGAGTCGAGGAAAGAGAAGAGAGAAGAAATGAGATACAGACATAATGGAGAGACATACCTCGAGAAAGATGAGTTCATGAAGAGATGACCAGGGAAGAGAGGAAAAGAAAAGAAAAGAGAGAGAGAGAGGAAAGATGATAACAAATATTTGAGGACATGCACTGAAGAGAGAAGAAGAAGAAGAAGAAGAAAAAGAAAAAGACTGAGATACGTGGCATTCGAAAGACTCTCCATCAGAGCGATGGTAAGGGTTGTCATCATAATACTTTGTACAATGATGGTTTGACAATTGTTAGGATCGGACAGAGCTCCATGGAACCCCTATAGACAGGGCCCTACCTATGGTGGATCTAACAATGAGTCTTGAAATGAGTCTTAAATATGACTGTAATAATATGAAAATTATTATAGTGTATTTACGAAAAGTATATATATATATGGCAACGAAAACGCCTAGTGCTCGGCAATGCACCAACGGTCAGAAATGCGACTTTGGACTATACTTTGAAGCACCGCACCGGTTCTGATTTTCGCAGCCACCCAGTATTGACGCGGACACAGCAGTGGATCTATTCCAATTTGCAACATCCACCTCCCATTCGAACACACTGCCCTAATTACAACAGACCACTTGTAACAACTTACGATCACTTGTAACAACTTGGACCACTTGTAACCACTTGTAACAACTTGGACCACTTGTGACGACTCACAACAACTTGGACCACTTGTGACGACTAACGACCCTTGAGTTCCTATCGTTGCTGTCGCACTCTTCCCTTTCTTGCCAGTTTAGCCCCACAAATTCGTGGTTGTGTACGACCTCCATATTAGATTTTCAACATATGTTTTAGTATATATCATTATACAGGAATATGTAAGTTGTACCTTATAAGACCAAAGTCCTAAAACGGAGCCGCAACACGGTTGATAATTATTCTAGTTATTCACTCGTCTATGTCCTGCACATAGTACCTCTTGTTGAAAAAGCAGGAGTTTTACAGGTGATTAATAATAATTGATCAAATAAAAAGAGTATGTTAGTGTTAGTGGATTTGTTAATTTTTGGTTGATATAGTTAGTTGAGGGTAAATGGGAATTCAGGTATATATAGACAATAGTCTCGCTCTTGGTGTTTTTTTTGCTTTTGGTGCGCTTTTCGACTGTTCAAGTGCGGAACACTAGTGCACTTATCTTCGCCATTGGTGTGGCCATGGATGTTCTCCTTGAAGCTCTTTCTTTTTATAAGTGTAAACTTTCACCTTCCAACACTAAACTAGTCAACAGCCAGAAAAAACTTATCCTCTTTATTTCTCTATTATATTTCCCTGAGATTGCGGCCATTCACGTGACTTGGGTCATGTGAACACCCTACTCACCCACACCAATGTAAAAGGACAACCTTCTAAAACATCACCAAAAATATACATACCACCAAAAGGAAGACATACCAAGATGTCTCCCCACACCAGAACCATCAATATTAATTAGTTAGTATAGAGGTACTGATGTTTACTTAGGACCTGGACTGATTCTCTTCACATTACTGGCCTGAATACAACATACTACGTAGTACCTTGACTCCGTATGTTGACATAGATATTTTTTTTTAGATTCTGTTAGATTCGTTTTGGGATCTGTTAGATTCTTTTTTTTTCAGATTCTTGTTAGCACGTTTGATAGAAAATCGTGAAAATTGAGGTAGCCCGTTTCCTACCTCTGAGGGTCTCCATCGAAGATAATATTACTAGGTATCAACGTATCACACGTGTTAAAAAGAATCTAACAGATGGTATAGTGGTATAGTGGTATAGTGGTTGTTAGATTTTTCTTTGTTCTATGGAGTGTTGAGACATCGATAAAAGGTTGAAACCACTGACTGGTGACTTGACTCTGAAATGTCATAAGGTGCTGCGACCGGTTTACTGCCTGCTTCGCTCAACAATCGGCCGTATCAGAACTGGTACAGACAATGAGAATCTGACTGTGTGATTAAAACATAGCATAACAATGCTCTCGAAGGATGTTGACGCTATGTGATTTCTGCCCAGTGCTTTGAATGTCAAAGTGAAGAAATGAAATCAAGTCCGGGAGTATGCTTGTTTAGACTATTGTGGCTCATAAATAAGTATAGGGCTTTCCATCTATATTTCAAGTTCGGAATGACTCGACATGGAGAGAAGTTTGAAGGAAGTTTGAGGGAAGTTTGAGGGAAGTTTGAGCAAGGTTTGAGCGAGATTTAATGAAACCAGGTGATCTCTGGAATCTGACAAACTGGCGAGACAGTTTGACTCTGTATCAGTATAAACCTATTGAGATGGTTGACCTATTGAACTTGTTGACCTATTGAACGTCTTGACCAACTGAATATCTTGACCAACTGAACGTCTTGACCAGCTGAACTAGTTGGATGCTTGAATTTCTCGGATGCCAAATTCATTATGGTTTGGTCAAAGAATTTAGTTTTGCTGAAGGAAGCTTAATGCAATTGAGGGTTTTAGCAATGTTATCAGAATCGCTCGGAGAGAGAGAATATTAATCAGAACTGTGGATTGAGTGGTATGGAAGTTTAAGTACTGAGCCCGTATTCTCCCACGGCTAGGAGAGATTGCTGGGCTTGGTAAAAAGATAGAGGCGAAGATAGGTGTGTTCCATTTGTTCCGACGCTCCACGTGATCTAACACTGGTATATGTATATGGTATGGTGTCTTGTATGGTATGGTGTCTTGTATGGTATGGTGTCTTGTATGGTATGGTGTAATCTGTGGCATGACGTATTGTATGGTACATCTCTGAAACGCCCAGAAAAGCCTTACGTTGGTTACACTTTCCGGTCCCCTTTTTTTGTGCTCATACGAGGAAATCATGGGATTATAGAGTCTGCTCAGTCTGAGAACAATGTGTTCAGGGGAGAGTTAGTATAGTGCAGATACAGATAAGAATAGAAGTGACTGAGATAATTACTAAGTTCAACAACTATAAGATCCAGGTTATGAGTTGAATCACATGGATATGGCTTCAGAAATAACTATGCTATTTGCAGAGTCACATCCAACCTTCCATATCTTCCGAAGTGATGCTATAAGAAAGGTGCAGAGAAGTCTTGATGTTCAATAAGGACCCTGAATTGATCCTGACAATGACAATGACAGTGACAGTGACAGTGACAGTGACAGTGACAGTAACAGTAACAGTAACAGTAACAGTAACAGTCACAGTGAGAGTGAGCTTGACGGTGACACTGATTCTGGCACTGATCCGGATATGGATACCAAAAGTGGCACTACCATTGTAGTAAGTGGTATCAACAGAGAAGAAAACAAAACTACTATGCAAGAACTGGGGTGTACAGATCCCCCTTTGGCACACTTAACACACGTAGGTCTGGTGGTCTGGTGGTGGGGTTAACATGAATCGACCGGTATGTGGCCAATAGTCAAGTTGAACAAGTTGAAAAAGTACTGCAAACACAGGGAATACTGACACTTTTGCCGATTTTTCTGGGGTTCGGGCAATTCCCAAGGGGAGAATTCTTCTTTGTGCAAAAACAGCTCCTCACTTAATCCAAAAACAGCTCTTCACTTGGGGTCCGCTCCGGTGTAAATTGATTGATACTTTAAGCTCACATGTAAGGTCAGGAACTGAAGTAATGAAAACAGAGTATGTCCAGGGATGGGGGTGGCTGAAACGAGAAGTCCTGGCTCCTGGAGGCAGAACTATGTTGAGGGTTGGGTCAAGGGTTGATTCAAGGGTTGATTCGAGGTGTGGCCCGAGGTTGATGTTGGTTTTGGGTTTGCTTGGGTATACGTTTGAGCCCTAAAGAAAGTATAACCATTAAACCAATGCGTTCTCAGCCAAAGCCATTTCATCAAAACTGGCACTAAGCTAGTATAGTAGCATTGTAGTGTAGTGGTAGTTGGAAAGACTTCTGTATTGATTGATAGGAAAGAAGTCTGGTTATGAGCCCTTGCCCCACAATCGCAGATTTGATGGTGGCCCTTTTGGTCTAACTATACATTAAATAATTAGAAAACATCTGTATACACTACACTGGGTCGTTATTTTGCTACTACACTAACGATGGCCGCGTCGACTTCAAAGTTGGCTCAAAGGCCAACGAGAACCTTACATATACCCTACAGTACAAGTACAAGTCCAAGAGTAAACAATCCCTGTGTTCTAGTAGTCTAGTAGTCTAATAGTCTAGTAGTTTAATAGTCTAGTAGTCTAGTAGTCTAGTTAGTGGCACTAGTTACAGTATCTGTACTATGCTACAGTAAACTGTAGTACTACCATGCTACACTAAACTGTAGTACTACCATGATGAATGTGAGTATGAATGTGAATGCAGAGTTGTTAGTATAGAGTAATGAGTGATTTTGGTATCTACTAATAAGTAGATTGACTGATAGAGCCTTGATTGAAGTCAAGAGCACAGTGGAAAGAGAGTTCAAGGGTTGAGGGGAATGGTTGAGCTGGGAAATCATAAATCAAAGAGGTAATGGATGGTTCAAAGTTCTGGAGTAAAAGGAGTCGTAGATTTTGAGAAGGAATCATGGATTTTGAGGAGGAATCGTAGATTTTAAGAAGGAATCGTGGATTTTGAGAAGAATTCGAGAGGGAGGAGGCACCAGAAATTATCACACTCCGAGTCTTGTTAATCACAAGTGGGTCCTGAATATTCAAGGTGTAGATTCAATTGCATTCCGTTGCAGACTTGGAAAGAGATTCCTGATTAATGTGGGAAGAATGGAGTGGCTCTGTTGTGCAATTAAACCCTAAATTTGGGATGTAGTGAGAAATTTTCTGCCGGTTGAACAAGGCTATTTTGCGATAGTCATTGGTTTTGGATTTCATTGGTTTTGGATTTCATTTGTTCTGAATGTGTTGGTTCGGCTAGACAAGACTTATGGTTGGGCTCCAATAACTCACTTTTCGTCAGTCACAAGTCATCAGCTATTACCAGGAAAATTTGAACCAGTCAATTTCTTAATCTAGTGGACCCTTCATAATTTTTGTTGAGTATGGATAAGCACAGACCCCATCGAAGAAGCAGGGGCACGAGCACAAGGCAATGAAATGGTAGAGTCCTGGAATTGCAGTTTGAGTCTAGACAGTAGGAGTCTGGACAGTAGGAGTCTGGAATAATAGAAGACCTGGTAGTTGTCTAACATGGTATATCGTACTGGATCACTGGATATCACTGGATGGCACTAAATATCGTGTTTGAGAATTAGACTAGTAGGTGTTAGTAGTAATGGAGATCAGTTCCGGGGATAAGTCCGTAGAGTGTTCCAAGGCATCGGGCAGTGTTGACTAAACGAAGACTGGAAGTGACGTCTGTTCTATGGAGTTTCACACTGAACTTATAGCCCAAACATCTTCCCCAATCAGATTCTTCAAAAGGGCAATTCTTCACCTTGAAAAGTGTCACCGGAAAGAGCCCGAAAAAGCATGGATCAAAATGAAGACACCACAATAAAGGAACCCACCAGAAGCTTTTACCGTATTGATGCCCATAACCTCTCAATGAAGTCCTCCCGGAGTTCTCCCCAGCAATCTCCAAGAGAGAATCTCCACACGGTCCGGTCCAGTTCAGAGTGCTATGGTTAGTATATGAATTATAATTGGTATCCTCACCTGCCACCAGCTGTAACTCCATCCCAAGTAAAAGTGGAAAGGATGGAAGTGAAAAGGGATAAAAGTGGAAAGGATGGAAGTGAAAAGGGATGAAAGTGGAAAGGGATGGAAGTAATAAACATGTTGTATGAAGCAATCACTTATTTCATGACAGATTAGAATAGTGGAGCAGCTTCCGTTCATCAGCAATCATCAAACCGGCAAATCGAGAGTAGCACCAAAATATGTATATGATCGTATATTTCAGCTACCCATCATTGGATGTGTGTATGCAGATAGCAGAGCTAGCTTGTATGGTGAACTCAACAAGGTGGTCAGAATTGGGGACCGTAACACATGCACTTCAATCGACTCTTTCATGTGAATGGAGACAACACTTGGCAAATTCTTTGTTATGATGTCCTCAAAAGTAGGCTTTGCTTCCTTTCCGAATCAAGAAGACCAATCATGTGAAGCATTTCACCAGCACCAAGGCCCGGTTTTAGGCCTTGTTGCTAAATTGTCCATTGACCTTCAATTCCTTATTGAGCGTCAATTCCTTATTGAGCGTCAACGCATATTGAGCGGCAACGCATATTGAGCGGCAACGCATATTGAGCGGCAACGCATTATTGACCTTCAGCTCATTATTGAGCTTAAAGGAAGCAAGAAAAAACCTCCAATCAATCTAGTGGTAGTTCAGTTGTTGTTCAAGAAGTAAAGAGTCGAGTGTTGTTGGAGGTCAAGGCCAGAAACGCCACCAGCTGGACCCGCATGGTTATTTCCGTCAAGGGAGAATGAGTATGGACAATAAGTATGAATGGGTATAAAGATTGGAGCCAGTATAGAGTGTTGGGTCAGTTTAGAATGTTGAGTCAGTTTAGAGTTAGTAGAGTATGTGTATGTACTTAAAGAGTTGGGTAAATAAAGATTCTGAGTGCGAGACTAGACTAGGGTCCGCATACCCAGGTTCACCTAAACCAGAGATGATAAAAAAAACCAACCAGGAATTACATACTATGAAGTCACGTGAGGTTGAAGTCTTAAAATATTAGAATTATTTCTATCAGTATAATTTGGGAGTGAGCTGAGACAATGTCAATATATTTTGAGTGGATCTGGGAATACATGGACCGAGGAACATGGCGTGAGAAATATGGTGTGAGAAATATGGTTTGAGATATCTGTGAGAAATATGGTCTGAGAATACATAGTCTGAGAAACATGGTCTGAGAAACATGTGAGAAACATGTGAGAAATATGGTCTGAGAATACATGGTTTGAGAAATATGGTCTGAGAATACATAGACTGAGAATACAGTCTGAGAATACATGGACTGAGAATACTGAACATTCGCACGCACCAAACGAACCAAACATAGAGATCATTCTAGAACCACCATTATTATTGCATGACTTCCCCTAGGCCAATACTTCATGTTTCAAAAATACTATGAACTGATAATTACACGTGTTTGTGTGTTTATACAGAGGTATGTCTAGAGGTATGTCTAGAGGTATGTCTAGAGGGATGTATGTAGAGTTGGTGTAGAGGTGTGTAGAGGTGTCTAGAGGTATGGTTTGGGTATTAGCCTATACAGTTCCTTGACACCAGAAGATGAGTACATTATAAATTAAGCTCCAGCATTGTTTCCAAAGTGTTCATTCCATCATAGCTTCTTTAAATATTTAGTCAGATTTAGAAAATAGGGTGGATCTTGCTGGGGGAGTCTAGATTATATGGAATGCGCATGCAGGAGCCTAGAGCCACTGAGCAATGATTTGAATTGGAATTTCTTCAATATATTTCCTTGTGTATATTTCCCTGTGTATATTTCCCTGTGTGTATAATCCTGTATAATCCTGTATAATCCGGTATATTCCGGTATATTCCGGTATATGTGTAATGAGAAGCTATAGAACTATATCACATGATAAATTAAAAATCATTAGCAAGCAAGTGGAGGAGTCGAAATGTGAGATCCAGAGGTAAGACCTGCATAAAGCCATCTATTGTTCCATAGAATCCCATTGTTTGAACCTCCCGACATGTTTTTTGTCTTGCTATTGTTCCATGTGTATACAGGCTGTGCATATACGCAGAGTATTTAACCAAGGTTCTTCCTGGTGTTAGACGGCTTTAATTCTTCAGGGCTCCTAATTATTCTCCCACATACAAAGCACATCAAACGCATAACGTGCTATATGAGTAGATTGGGAACCAAAACTTTTTTAGGATGTGGATTTTACATTTCTATTTCTATTTCTATTTAGAGTTTGATAAGAAGTGAAGAGAGGTTATAGAAATTCATAGAAGGAGTTTAGAGAGGTTCAGACAGGGAGTTTAGAGAAGTCAGATTTACACTTCTCAGACTACACTTTAGAGACTACACTTTGGACAAGGATGTGTCAGGGACAAAATCCATTAAGACGAGAGCTCATTCACTAGGTACATTCACCAGGTACATTTACTAGGTACATTCACCAGGTATATCCAAGAAGTGTACAGAACTCCCGGTGTCTAAAAGAAACCTACAACCAAAAAATTGTCAGTCCTTTTTTATGAGGTAGTATGAGAATTGGAGTTCCTGAAACAAGATTTTTGACCATGTCTTTCTCATCAGAGTTCTTAGCTGAGTTAGTATAAGGTTTCTGTGGTGATTTGAAGTCTGTCAAATTGGCAAAATGAACATAGTTGTTTGGTTAATCACCAAAAATGCCTCTATTGTTAATTTTTTGTTGTTGATTGTTCTGCTCCTGGAATTTTCCTAAATGATGGGTTCAAACCACTGCGATGAGAATTATTGGTTTTTCATTTCCCACTCGCCAACTTGGTTGGGTGCATTAAATTATGCAGTTTAAGTTTGACTGTAAAGGGAATAGTGGCCTTAGAAAAATTCCCTTGGCTTTGAAGAGAATCTGAAGAGCCCGGTTGAAGGTTTCGAGGCCATTTAATCAGGGCGGAGTGAACATAAAGACTGATCATCGATCGAATAGACTTACGGACTGACTTAAGGACTGACTTAGAGACTCACCAAGAGACTAATTTAGAGACTAACTTAGAGACTCACCAAGAGACTAACTTAGAGACTAACCTAGAGACTCATCAAGAGACTAACCAAGAGATTTAGGCTTCAGAGAAGAAGGAAGAGATTTGACTATAGAGTTTTGATTCAGAGAAGAGGGCAAGAGAAGTCCAGTTTTAGAGAAGAATGATTTGGGGAACCTTAGAGCCTATTGTATAACAAACCAGATTAGGAGCAGGAATAGGAAATGAGTAATACGGAGATGAGACCATTCTAGATGTATAGTGTAGTTTTCAATTTCCACTGGAATAGTAATTTAGTACACGTTACTATATATTAATCTAGATCTGCGATACCTATAGCTGGTACTGATGTTTTGTAGTCAACACAGTATATTTAACTGCTGACTGGTGTTTTAGAGCTCTATATATTAGCTAGCAGTAGATGGCAAAGGTAGAGGTTGGAGTAGAGGCAGAGGCAGAGGCAGAGGCAGAGGCAGAGGTAGAGGTAAAGGTAAAGGTAAAAGTAGAGGTAAAGGTAGAGGCAGATCTCAGGTCATTAGAGTTTCAAAGGACATTTAGAA
Source organism: Metschnikowia cerradonensis (assembly GCA_002370635.1). Classification (NCBI taxonomy): domain Eukaryota; kingdom Fungi; phylum Ascomycota; class Pichiomycetes; order Serinales; family Metschnikowiaceae; genus Metschnikowia; species Metschnikowia cerradonensis. Next base: position 44,931 of record NKZD01001626.1, read on the forward strand.
TGTGGAGTATAGGGTAGAGTACTGCTAGATTCGTGTTAGCACGTTTGAGCCCTAATCGTTACTATATTCGTTGATGATTCTTCAGAGAGTGTGTTAGATCCAACATGGGTGGAATACAAGTCTTATAGGGATTGAGCTCACGTGCCCATTTAATCGAGAACCGATGCTACTACGCCCCTTCTCGGTTCACCGTTCTAAACCTTCTCGGTTCACCGTTACCAAACCCCTTCGGCTACCTTCTGGCAGACTACTTGATACGGGCAGATTCCTCTTCCTGATTGATCATGATAGTTTCGATTAGGTAATAAATGTACTTACAAGAATCTAACAGAGTGGATCGGGATCCTTAAATAATTGCCCGTGGAGCCAGCGGGGCTGGCCGATTGTTGATAGCTGTTGAGCTTAGTGCTTACAAAGTGCTGACAAAGTGATGACAAAGTACTGACAAAGCGATGACAAAGTGATGACCTTAGGGACATTTAGCTTGGGTGGCTGACTACATCCGAAGGGGCTGCCTACCGACCGAATGGTAAGTGTAGGCTCAAATACCGGAAGGGTCATAGAAATCCCGTATCGGATCTAGCGAGCACAGTTTAATAATTTTAGTCAGTCAGAAGCCTATAGCCAGGCAGAAACTTATAGTCAATCAGAAACCTGTAATAGTCTCCATTCTAGATAATATCACACATGTCAAGTTTTCTACAAAAATTAGTACTGGTACTGACCGTGCACTATATTATACTAGGTTAGTAAAGCCACTAGCTAGACTCCTGGCAAGATCTACTAGTGACAGTACTAGAGTATACGAATCATAGGAGTAAGGTTTAGTAGTGGAGTAGAGAAGAGTGGATATATCTTCGGGATGTTAGTTCTGTAACGAGTCTGGTCCCATTTCTTAACAAATATCTTGACTAGCATAATGTCAATAGACAAAGATATTTGATATTAGTAGGTGTAGAGAGTAGGTGTGGATAGTTGCTGTGTATAGTTGCTGTGGATAGTTGTTGTGTATTGTTGCTAGGTATAATTGGTGTGGAAAGTAGACTGTGGATAGTTGGTGTGGAAAGTAGACTGTAGACTGTAGATTGTAGACTGTAGATTGTAGACTGTAGACTGTAGACTGTAGATTGTAGACTGTAGACTGTAGACTGTAGACTGTAGACTGTAGATTGTAGACTGTAGACTGTAGACTGTAGACTGTGTGTAGCTGGAGATGACCTATAGTCTCTGAGCAGTCATTGTGGCCGCTACCTTCACTCATTTCCACTACGTCCACTTTCAAACAGACACACAACTATGGAGTTACAAGGCATACATACTCTTGATTGTCACATTGCTTCTATTCCCTCAATACCTTTATTAGTCCCCACAGCCAAAAAAGACTGTTCCAGGGCTCGGGGCGCATACTCCCGCAAGCGCATCTTTATCCACCATTGTTGTTCTCCACCATCAAAGACCACAGGCATTAAGTATGCCTTCCAGGTCTTAAATCAGGTCCTGAGGTCTTTGTCAGAATAGAAGAATAATCCAGAGTCAAATCCAGACCAAAACAACCATGACCTATTAGAAGTACTAGGGGGACTACAGGTATTAAAAGTACTATGGGGACTAGGGGGACTAGAGGTACTAGAAGTACTAGAAGTACTAGAAGTACCAGACGTACTTGAAACACCAGAAGTACCAGAAGTACCAGACGTACCAGACGTACCAGACGTACCAGACGTACTTGAAACACCAGAAGTACCAGAAGTACCAGACGTACCAGACGTACTTGAAACACCAGAAGTACTTCAAACACCAGAAGTACTAGAAGTACCAGAAGTACTGCAAACAAGTTATACCAAGTCATTCTCATAGAAGGTAGTCCTGTGTGTGTTGGTGAGATGTGTTCAAATATTTCCATCTCCATCAAAGGTTTTCTGGAGGCTTTTGAACGTTGTTCCCGCAGATCTTGCCAACTCCCTCTTATATGTTCAGCTCATTATCCAGACACTGCCACCATAGATCACTAGTATTGACCTTCAGTCAAGGAGTATAACACATGCGAATAGTAGTATGACTGTCCACATAGTATGACTGTGCACATGTACGTTTAGTACTCTATGGCATTTTAATCTATGACTTGGTAGTATGACGTAGTAGTATGACCGTACACATGCACTCATGTACTCCTAGTATCTTATGACAGGTAGTATGGTACTATGACAGGTAGTATGACATAGTAGTATGGCACTATGACAGGTAATATGGTAATATGACAGATAGTATGGCAGTTGACTGGTAGTTGACTGGTATCACATAGAAGTATGGCAGTATGACTGATAGTATGGTAGCTGATTGGTAGTTGACTTGGTGAACCTAGTGCGTGTTCTTGACTGTAGGTTGACTTTGTTGGCCAGTCCTCGACTCTTGATTGACCAACTAAAAGCACTGGTATATTCTTCTATAATTGCGCTCGAGGAATTGGTCATACCTAGTGGATCAGGTAGTATTGGTATTTTAGTGACTTCAACCCAAGCTGCATTGTTCAAAATACACCATAATATCCCATCACTTGCACTCAAAATAAAAATGCCATATGGAGGCTTATGAATATGTCCCATGTGCTGGTCGCCATCTCTATAATTCCGGTGTGGTTATTTTTTCTGTCCATTTGTTTATGCATTTTTTATCCATTTTTCTGTTCATTGGATAATCTCTTTTTTGTGTCTTTATTGTGTCTTTATTGTCTCTTTTTTGTCTATTTTGTGTCTATGTTGTCCATTTTGGGTGGCGTTACTAGTAAATTTCAAGTCCATTTCATCAGGCCATTCCACTCGCTTTCAAAGTTAAGATCCATACTACGCACCCACATAACGCCATGATATAAATAGCCTAATGTTGATACCCAGAATAACTCCATATTTGTTTTTCTTTTTTTTTGATTCCAGATGATATCTCCAGAAGTTTATATTTCCATAATATCAAGACAAAATTGAATCAGGGAAGTGGTATATAGAAAATTGTAAGATCTCATATCAACCAATGGTTATGAGCCCAGCCTTCCTTTTTTTTCAGACTCCTTACTTGACCTACCTAGAAGTAAACCAGAACTAACAATTCCCAAAATCGTTTGTATATAAATACATATCTCCTTTATGAACCTTGTTTCTCTTCGGAATCCAGTCATTTCTAGCGTTCTTCTATTGAACACCATTGATTTGAGCCAATCAGATATTCTTAGATCCTGGATCCTCACATTAGACACTTTGACCCTCACGTTATAGACACTTTAATCTTCACGTTAGAGATACCTTGAGGGCTCCAATTTTGGCTAGGTTCATCTTGTTTTTGAGGATTTCTATTCCGATCCTGTAATGCGTTCCGCTAGCTTTCTGATCATGTTACAATTGAATGTCTGATCATGTTACAATTAAATGTCTGATCATGTCACAATTAAATGTCTGTTCATGTTACAATTGAATGTCTGTGGGAAGACTATGCACTGTCACCAAAAAGGTTCTTGCACTTATCTCTATTTGAAAAAAGCTTATTGGACTTATCTCTATTTTTGGAATAAAAAAAGTCTATCCTTTTGACACTCCGAAAACCTAACGTAATCCTCAGTCATCGAGAGACACTCTTCAATAAGCAACATTGCGTTACGCTCCTTCTCGTCAAGTCACATTTTTTGCGCCTCTCGAAGCTTTCTTTTCTTGACGGTGACCTTTTCTAGCTTGGGCTTTTCAAGACCATTTCCAGACCATTTTCAGACCATTTCCAAACCATTTCAAGACCATTTCCAGACCAGTTTCAAATCATTTTTAGACCATTTCCAGACCATTTCCATCGATCGCAGCTCCAGCAAACTATATCTTTCATAAGGAACTAATGAAGGTCGCCGAATTGCTCTTCCAAAGACCCAAACTCCTTCCATTATACCTCTTTATTCCAGTTTCCTGTCAAGCGACTTCCCCAACCATAGCCTCGATGTACCGGTACAAACCATACCTAGTCCTAGATGTTCAATGTGTGACCATAACCAAAGATATAATTTTAGTTTGTTTACATAGTGTTCTAAGACCACTGAGTCCCTAAATATTTGTTAAGACAGAGGTTCAGTATACGTATAATCAAAGACAGATTCTGCATAAGACAGAGGTTCAGTATACGTATAAGCAAAGACAAATACCTGGATAAAGATGAAGACAAATACCTGGAAGATTGAAGGCTAAGGATCTCGAAAGTGATGTGGAGGCTTTGAAAGAATCATATACTATTATTCTTTCTTTCTTTTTTTTTCTTGAAGGTATGGACAGAGAACATGTACGACGTTCAGACCATCAAGCTAGTTCGGCCCCAGACCAAGTCTTCTTCACAGCTGTGGTCATTTCAGTGATGATAGTGGGCAGTGATGATAATAGGCAGTGATGATAATAGGCAGTGATGATAATAGGCAGTGATGATAATGGGCAGTTCTGGCTGAAGAATGAGGAGTACTTGTTAGAATCCAACTACAGAGTTCAACTGACTTTGGAAACCATTAGCTCATATCTGGACTAGACACATCAACAAGTCTCTGCTTCTTCCCTAACTCACATGAACGGAACATTTATGTCTGGATGAACAATTGATGTTGTCACCCAGCCCATCAGTTCCAGATCAACAGGTCCAACCTAATAAACAATGACCCTAGTAAGTATTTAGTACACATCTATTTCAGCACAGAAGAGTACCAGTAGAGGAGTACCAGTAAAGTATGTAGTACATTTACTACAGTAGAGTGTGTAGTACACATTAAGTACAGTAGAGTGAGTAATACATATTAAGTACAGAGTATGCCAGGAATCAACGGCCTTAACCCCAACTACCTTCCCAGTAACACTGGCTTCCACATACCTTACCACAAGGGTCTCTCAATATGGTATCCAGAACCTTGCTCATTGGAGATGTGCCTCGGCATAGATGAGAGGCAACATTTATCCCATTTGAAGCCATAAGTAGAGGGGCATTCCAATATCTTGAACAGCAAGTGAAAACACAATTTGTCAAAGAGTACTCCAGACAAGATGCCAAGCATGTGCTCCATCTTTCACCAAGGATGGAGTCTTGTTAGTAGAGTACATAGTGATACTATGACTCTGGAGTGAGTGCAGTAATAGATACTATGACTCTGGAGTGAGTGCAGTAATAGATACTATGACTCTGGAGTGAGTGCAGTAATAGATACTATGACTCTGGAGTGAGTGCAGTAATAGATACTATGACTCTGGAGTGAGTGCAGTAATAGATACTATGACTCTGGAGTGAGTGCAGTAATAGATACTATGACTCTGGAGTGAGTGCAGTAATAGATACTATGACTCTGGAGTGAGTGCAGTAATAGATACTATGACTCTGGAGTGAGTGCAGTAATAGATACTATGACTCTGGAGTGAGTGCAGTAATAGATACTATGACTCTGGAGTGAGTGCAGTAATAGATACTATGACTCTGGAGTGAGTGCAGTAATAGATACTATGACTCTGGAGTGAGTGCAGTAATAGATACTATGACTCTGGAGTGAGTGCAGTAATAGATACTATGACTCTGGAGTGAGTGCAGTAATAGATACTATGACTCTGGAGTGAGTGCAGTAATAGATACTATGACTCTGGAGTGAGTGCAGTAATAGATACTATGACTCTGGAGTGAGTGCAGTAATAGATACTATGACTCTGGAGTGAGTGCAGTAATAGATACTATGACTCTGGAGTGAGTGCAGTAATAGATACTATGACTCTGGAGTGAGTGCAGTGGTCATTCAAATGGCATTATCTCCACTGAGGTTATATTCTATGGCTCAACTTCTGAGTACGGCAATCCACTAGAAAACACCAATGAAGTACTTCTCAGAACGAAATTCTTTATTCCATTTCTTGCCACTTAAGGTGTCATTCCATGAGTAATGATGCAGTGGGCCCTTTAGAACACGTATAATAGAAACCTTGGGTCAGTGAACCGAACCAGTGTATTTGAAGTGACCAATGCAGAGCTTCCCACTGACTCGGAGGATAACTTCCCACTGACTCGGAAGACTCCACTGACTCGAAAGACCCCACTGACTCTCGGAAAGTGACTCGACTAGTCTAGTATAGAGTCTTCTAAGGTGAATTCTTGGGCCATAATTTTCGATTTAAAATAACCGTTCCATCTGTCCAAGACAGAATACCTTGGAACTCTCATTAGGAGGAAAAAGAGTAGTATGAAAAAGAGTAGTAAAAAAGGGGTAGTAGAAAAAGGAGTAGTAGAAAAAGCAGTAGTAGAAAAAGGAGTAGTAAACAAAAAAAAGTGAGCTAGTGCCTAGACATAAAGGACTCGTTGGTTGAGAATGCATGAGTCAATACACTGATAATTCGGAAGCCTATAGAAATAGAGACTGGAGTCAAAAAATAGAGACTGGAGTCAGAAAAAAAAAATAGAGAGTGGCTTCACAAAATAGAGACTGGTGGCAAAAATTGGAGATAGGGGTCAATAAAAAAATGAACTCGCTCCTCTACCCCTGAATAGTGGAGAAAGTCCACATGCCTTACGCATAGCTTTACTTTAGTCCTATAAATATTCTCATAAAATCTTTCTAAGGTCGTACTAAAAGCTTACCAAAGCCTTATATAAGTTATACATATATAGTGATAGACAATCATTTGAGAACACCGCAATTTTACTTCATAACATGTCATTCTTATCATGGTTGATCCCTCCCCTCTTGACAGACTCTGTTTCGGAAACTGTGTCGGACTCCTTATCCAAATTTTCGTTTGAATCTATCATGCGAGGTCTTAATTCTGCCAAATTTGCCATCTATATTCGTGTTTTACAGAACATACATCGTTTCCAAGGTGTCTTTACGTTCCTACAATGTGTTACAATAACCTTTATTTTCTAGATGGAATCTAGTATCACCATTCTCCAACATTCCCCAACATTCCTCATTATTTTCCATCAGTTCCCACCAGTTCCTACCAGTTCCCACCATGTTGTTTAGCCGAAAAAATACTGGGCCTCTCCTATATTTTTCAATTGAAAGCAGCTGTTCATTTTTCTTTCTTCCTAACACATCTTTAAACTGTTTCCAAATAATATGACGTGTCGTATGCTGGCGCATAGTCAAGAAGGTCATTTATAGAAACACACAAAGGTGTAAATAGTCAAGTAACGATACTATCAAAGATACTGCCAACGATACTATCAAAGATACATTGGTACTTTCTTGAAGACGACGATGAGTGCTTTTTGGATGAAACACAAGTGTCACAGTCGGCATGATTAACATACCAGCTTATAGTCTGATAGTTCATAGCTTATGGTTTTATCTCTCATAGCTCATAGCTTATAGTTCATAGCACTCTTATTTGAAAATATACTAAGAGGAATTTTGCTCGAGATATCTAATCATCTGCTTTCCCTCGTAAAACTGTTCTGATCGTCTGCTCTTTTGTGGAAAAATTTAAGGAAACTAGCTACTAGATTGGAGTCAAAAGTAGATATTGTAGTTTATTTGGCCATAAAAAAGTGGAACTTCTACTACTACTTTTTACTGAATCTCAATCTCAAAGCACCCATTCTGGTAGAAAAAAAGGACATACTGATATACCCCTCTTTTACACGACTTAAAAACGATTAGGAGGGTTAGATTCAATAAAATAACTGAATTTTGTTTTTGTATGCTTTTTCCGGGGCTTCTTTACCTCTTCGTCCGCTCATGCTTCTGTTGCTCACATTCTGGTAAATACCAATCCCAGTCTCCAAGTGATATGTTTCATATTGGCCCTTTTTCATACTTTTTCCCTTTTTTATGTGGACTCTAACCGTTTGGTTACCCAACATCAGCACTCGAGTGGTTGTGAGTAAAATCGGAATACCTGGGTTGAGACTTATCTTGGCCTTTACATCCGCTTGTGAGCTCCATTTTAGTTTCTATATAGTAACGAATAGGTATCAAATATGCTAAAAAGAATCTAACTATAAATCTTAGAAGCGGAATCCCAATAGTACCTGGAAAAACAGATAACCAGCATATTTCTAAAATCCGTACGAAAAATGGTCACATGTATGGCACCCTCGGTTTATACTAGTGCGACAACGCCCGTCTCTGTTTTTTTTTTTTTCAAATACTCTGACTTCCCACAAATGGAAGGATTTTCTGTTTTTTTTTTTTTTAAATACTCTGACTTCCCACAAATGGAAGGATTTTCTGTTTTTTTTTTTTTTTAAAGAGACATTACCGGTCTCTATCTCCTTTTTTTATCCTCATGCGACTTAGTCCTGCTGGTCGGCTAAATCTCGGTCGAGTACTGCTTGGCTCGGGGTTTCGCATCATGGATATGAGGACTCTATGAATCAGTGCAAGATAAAAAAAAGGAGAATTGAAGGGTGCATAAGAAAATCGGGTGATTCTGGTTAAACGGATTGGTGCTTTTTTCTTGGCTTCTTTTTGTTTGTATGGAAGGTTTATTTTTGAAAGAACCTCTTTCGGTGTTTAGAAAAGTTCCTGCTTCTGGGTATTCATCACCTATTTCCGTTTAATACACAAAAGTGTCATAATCCAAACCAAATGGCCAGTAGGAAAAGAGTTTTCTAAAAAACGGGATTTTGCTGAAAAAAGAGTTTTGAATGGTCCAGAATCGTCCAGAATCTAAAATCTTGCCTATAATCCGGGTTTCGTATATTTTAACCAGTCCCATTTTGACCGGACCCCATGGATTACAGGTTTAGTATTTATTATATGAACCAGAATAGCATATACTTGGTATACTTTGCATGTAGAGTAAATCACAGTCTAGTAACTTCCGGGTTCATGACTATTAAGTAAGGTACCAACTATGAGTTCTCTGTTTATTGCCACTTCCTTGACACCTCCTTGACCCCTCGCCCACACTTTCTCGATACTTCCTCGATACTTCCTCCACACTTCATCGACACTTCATCGACACTTTCTTGACTCATCTAGAGCCACTTCTATAGTAAGCTCAGTTCTAGTTCCATAGCCTTGGTTTTACACTTTAGAGTATGGCCTTGGATTTAAACCTTAGAGTATGGTCTTGGACTTTGTTCTTAGGTTATAGCCTTGGATTTACACCTTAGAATATAGCCTTGGATTTAGACTTTACATTAAAGACATCTTTGGATGACTCTCGTTCTCAGATACCTTTCAGACAGAAGAGGTACAGCTCTATAAATCTACCATCGTTTCTTACACTAGTATGGTCTTGGACACCAGGGACTTCATCTCGTTGAAACTCCAATTTTGACTGTTATTTGCTGGTGGTGCCACTTCCAAGCCTTTAATCACCAACCACAATGACTTAGTCATGAATGGACATGAGAATTGTTAGGGTATTGTCATGGTCTTGAAAAATACATCTATAGTTTAGGACTCTGATAGCTCAGCATCTATTTCCTTAGCATTAGGACTCTCGTAGTTGATGGATCGTTTATTGGATTTCTTTATACAAGACACTTTCAGACTCTGTAGCTCCATGCACGAGTTGATTTCATGGCTCTATTATAGCTTGATACCCTATATAAGTATATATATCTCTCTGTAGATCACTGTTAGCACTTGTAAGGACTTTGTAGCACTGGTAAGCACTGGTAAGCTTTTAGAAAGCTCTTGGAGACTTTTAGAAAGCTCTTGGAAGTGTCATAGATGGAATGTGAATGATAAAAAAACCTTTCTTGAGATTTTTCGAGAAACCTCTGTAGGCCTCCGTAGGTACCCTATAGATATAACAGTGATGACTCTGTAGAAGCTTAATGAAAGGTCTGTCGATGCTTATAGATGACTCTATAAATGCTTATAGTTGACTCTATAGATGGTTATAGATATTGTTTTGTAACCACCTATTAATTATCCATGATGGTTCAGAAACTCCTTGGTGACTCTGTCATGACTCCGCCTTGACTCCGCCTTGACTCCGTCTTGACTCTGTTATGATTCTGTAACTCTACAATTCCCCTATACCTTTGTAGCTCCATACATCCCTCCCATAGCCCTTCACCCGTATTACTAACTGTACAAGTAATGCCCAAATAACTCCATAGTAACTCAATATAAAACATTTCAAAAAAACTCGTTAGGCTACAGATTATTTTTTCTACAGAGACTTGAACAGTGTATATTGTTGAAGGTATAGGAAAACGTGGCTACTTATGGCCTAGATATAGGCATAGACGAGCACCAGACACCAGGTTTCGGATCCCCTCCACTTAATTTCGACAATATCCAAATAGTAACAGCAATCAGTTAGTCACAAGTAATCAAGCCAAGTCCAGACAGTGGGCAGCCAATTTCTTCCACCATAAATACACGGCAGTATAGGTCTGGGGCCATTGAAAGGGTTCCTGGGAGAGTTTGCTGGGCAGCGAGATCAAAATCCGGGACAAGAGCAAGCACACGAGAAAAGCTTGGATTGGTTTCATGATCAGACAAAAGTTTGTTTAGTTGTTATGTTGATTTGTTGTGTATGTCGTGTGTTGTGTATGTCGTGTGTTGTGTATGTCGTGTGTTGTGTTGAGTTGTGTAGGTATATTTAGTGTTTTTTAGGGTTAGCTAAGTGTAGTTTGTGGTGGTTTAGGGTAGGTGAGTGTATTGTGAAATGAATTGAATTTAGTAGTAGGTTCAAAGTGGTAGTTGACTAGTTAGTATGTTCAGGTGTAGTAGTAGTAGGAAAGGGTGGGGTCTAGGTGGGGGACAAGAGGCACGGCAGCAGGTGAAAAAAAAATGACGGAAAAGGTGAAAAAACACGAACAAGTGAGTCGGGAGAAACTGGGTCGGGAACCACCATCTCACAAAGAAACATTAATTTGGAAGTGAAATTCCAGGTATTTTTAGCCTGTTCCACGAAACACGTCCCTTTCGCTTGGTCTATCTCTGGACAACAAACGGCGACTCACTGAGAACTTGTGGTTAACAATAAAGTTGAAGAGCGAACATCATAATAAATATTTTTAGGACATCCATGTGATTTTTTCAATTGAGTTGCATCGGATTTGGTCGGGTGAACATGTTCAAGTTTAAGTGGTTGTTTTAAAGTTCATGTCTCACATTCACATATATAGTTTTGGACAGACAAGAGAACAGAGACAGCAAATTGGACAAACAAAACAGCAGAGCCAAAAAAGTGGACAGACAAGAAAACAGAGTAATGTAATTGAATCGAGTGACCATAGTGTATTAATTGATAGGGAAGACTAAATGAGTAGACTAAATGAGTAGACTAATAGAGTAGGCTAATAGAGTAGGCTAATAGAGTGAATTGATTGAGTGGAGTAACATAGTAGATTTAGAGTGATTAGAGTTACTAGACGGAGTAGACGGAGTAGACTAAACTAAGCAGACTAAACTAAGCAGACTAGATTCAGTAGGCTGAATGGGTTGGGTCGACTAGGTAGACTAGACCAAGTGCAGGGAACTGATTAGTTTTGGTAGACATAGTAGACTAGACTGGTTCGACTGACTAGACTAAGTGCTGGATTCATTAGAAGGACAGATGAGATGGAATGGACGAATGAAATGATTTGATGGAGTGACTGGATTAATGGAGATATTGGATAAATGGAAGTATTGGATTAATGGAGGTATTGATGGAGGTATTGGATTAATGGAGGTATTGGATTAATGGAGGTATTGGATTAATGGAGGTATTGGATTAATGGAGGTATTGGATTAATGGAGGTATTGATGGAGGTATTGGATTAATGGAGGTATTGATGGAGGTATTGGATTAATGGAATGACTGGATTATATTATGGGCAATGTAGAATGAGGTGGAAGGTCTTTGGTGGAGTAAGAATGCCAGGAAAATACACTGTTGCCCCCATGACCACCTCTAAAACTAAGGTCTCATTCGAACCTATAGCTTCAGTCACTAATAGTCGTCACAAACCCAAGGTCTGCCACTGTAAATAACAATGCCACTAACTTAAGAGAAAGACACTATTATATAACAGAGGCCAGGAGAGACACGACACAAGACATAGGAAGACACATTTACGAGCCAGTGGACAGAACAGGGAAACATTTGTGGATCTCTTGGGTAAGCTGAAAGATGGTGCGTAGTATCAGATCCCAAGGTCAACGATGGAGGCAAAGATGAAGCCAAAAATGAAGCCAAAGATGGTCAATTATGGAGGCAAAGGCAAAGGCAATGATGAAGGTAAGAGCAATGGAAAGACCAAGCCAAAGAACAAAGACTGAGACCATACATTCTTTCAGCTCCTTATAATCCGTATCAGTTCATGAAATCTCTACAGTCAAAGGGTCTGCAGAAACTTAGGGGAGACATTAAATGGTGAGGGCATAGTGGAGACATTCAATGGTGAAGGCATAGTGGAGACGGCGAAGACATTGTGGACAGTGAGTAGAGTTTGGATATTATGTCAATTTTGGGTTGGAGAGGGAAACAAGGAAAGGTTTGGAGGGGACAAAGAGAAAGAAGGAGTTAGGAATATTACCGAAAGTCTCGAGTCTCGAGTCTCGAGTCTCGGGCTAACAAATTCACACACTAGTGCATTAAGGTTTATAAACTCGCCGTACCTCCAGAATGTTGAGTATAAAACCTCAACAGGTAAATGTTTAGAATACGAGAGACAAGGAATAAGGTAGGTAGATAAAGTAGGTAGGCAATAAGAAACAAGCAGTAAGAGACAGGCAATTAAGTGGACAGACCATGAAAGTGGAAAGGCAATTAAGTGGATAGACTATGAAAGTGTATAAGGTGGAATTAACAAGGGATAAATAGATCCAAGGTTAAAGATAGTCAGTGGTAGGCCCATGTGGTAGGTCCATGGTAGATTCATGTTGTCCATTTAGCAGAAATATAGTCCATTTGGTATCATGGGGTAATACATGGAGGAGCCGTGTGGTCCATGGCAACGATGTGGTCCATTTGGTAGATATGAGCCATAAACTGGGATGTGATCCATAAACTGGGATTCAGTAGAGGAAATATAATGAGTTTAAACAAAAAAAGATAAATAATTAGATTTTTTCAAGTTCAGAGAAAGTTTGTATTCTTTTTTTTCGTCAAAAAAACACTCATTCCAAGAGCTCACAGCCTCACCTCAAGTATCAAACTTATACTAAGTCATGACTTATGCGTAGAATATTGAATCAGAGTATGTATTGGGTGTAGATTTGGTTTAGATTTGGACTAATTTTGGACTAGATTTGTTTTATTCTGCAATTGAAGACATGAAAGTAAAAGTATAAGACCAAAGTGTAGTTTTTTGTCTCACACAGAAAGCCTGCTATTGTTTTAATGTGGTATGACTTTAACAATAAGCAACCTCAAAAAAAAAAAAAACCCTTGGGAGCGGAGATCCATTTTAGGTGAAACATCAAGTCCATGGTCCTTCTATGTAATGAGGTTTTTCACTTTTCTTCAAATGGACATTTTTAATCATCAAAATCTAAAGCCATGATGGAGCTAGACCTCTATTGCCACTATTGCTCCCATATAAGGAAGTCTATTTTTGATTGAGCTCTACCAAAGGAACAGAAAACAAGGGAGCGAAACAAGGGAGCGAAATAAGGGAGGAAAATAAGCAATAAAAGGAACGGCAATAAAAGGAACGGCAATGAAAGGAACGGCAATGGAAGGAACGGAAATGGAAGGAAGAAATCACCGGACTAAAGTTTTTAAGATGCCGTGCCTTGACCATATCCTTGGCCGTCTCAAGAGGGCAAGCTGCACACCATTGGAAAAATAACACTTCGTGCATTAAACCCAACCGCCACCCAATCTCTCCCAAACGTCCTCCAGTCAAAGTCCTTTTTTTACCATGAGTCCAAAAAATCCATCTTCTAAATTATTGAATATTAATAACTGGTCTTCAAATGTCGAGCTGAATCTTGGCTTATGAGCTAATAACTGGTATCTGTCATTGAGAATACCACTAGGGGTGTACGGGTTGATCAGTTTGATATGATCAGGTTATGTCAGGTAGGAATAAGCTAGGTCAAGCTAGGTTAAGCTTGGTTAAGTTAGGTGAAGCTTGGTTAAGTTAGGTGAAGCTTGGTTAAGTTACGTGAAGCTTGGTTAAGTTACGTGAAGCTAGGTGAGGCAGATGAGGACACTAATTACATGATTCTACTACATACATAAATGTGTCTAGACTCCATAATACTGGCCCAAAAACCAGAAAGGTTGGAAAGACGTATGGGAGCTGGGACAAAGAGTGGGCCAAGAACATGGCCATCGTGTTGAGACTTGTTCAAGCCCAGTTTGAAATGGACTTCTCTGGTGGGACCAATAAACTAGTCATTCAAGTGTTAGATAAAGGAGTGGACATCACAACAAGAGCTCATAAGGAGCATTAAGAAGCGAAAGACAACGCAAAGGAAAGGGACCAGCGGAGAAGTCACATGTACATTATGGGCAGTCATTCTGAGGATACTGCAGTGGCAGTGTTTAGTGAAGTGGAACCTGGAATAACGTCAACTTGGAACATTATAATTGGAGTCCTCAATATTTTGATTATTTCTGAGTCATAAGGTGCTCACCAGATCAGAAGGCAGTCACCAGATCAGAAGAAAGTTACCAGATAAGAAGGATTGGACGTGGGCAAATAGAAGAAGAACAGAATATCTAACCAATTAGACAATTGACTGGGCCGGAGGGTAGCAGAAGAACAGACTGGTTAGACTAGTTAAGAAGGAGGACCAGACTAATCACAAGTTATACCAAGCTTTCAGTCAAGGAGACTACTACCCGACTTGTCAGGTGGATATGGAGCAGGCGTGAATTGGAGACACAGGAAACTAATCAGGCAGTAGGACATAGCAGAGACTTATCACACTGGTCATACTCTCCCACCAATAACATGCAATAATCATGTATAGGCAGAATAAATGACCAGACCCAGACGATTATCAGTAGGTGAATATAAGACAGGAGACTAATCAGACATCAGAGTATGAGACATCTCACTAACCAGAACGCAGAATATAAGGACAGAGTATCAGACATCAGTGTAAGTAGTAGCTGAAGTCATAGTACACAGTGGAATGAATAAATCCTCAGACAAACCAATTAGAGCCAAGCATCATCTCGAACCATGAGTCACAGATGGATTCAAACAGCCAGAAAGGCAGAGTAGTCCAGTCAAATAGTGCAGGCAAACAGTCTAGTCAACAGTTAAACGGTCAGAACATTATAGTCTGGTTGAGCAGTCACAGCCAAAGGGTAGGAGTCACCGTGAAACAGTGTAGTCAAGCAGTGTAGTCAAATAGTCTGGTCAAATGATGTGGTCAAAGAGGGACACTGAAACGGTGTGTATTGTGAAAGGGTCACAGTAAGGGTCAGGTCAAAGTCAGTAAGTGCCTGGTCAAAGTCAATGAGAGTCCGGTCAAACAGTCCGTAGACTAGTGTAGTCAAAACGTCAGTAAAATATGGACGACATAAATAGTTGCAGAGAAAATAGCGGTGGCAAAACAATCCTCAAACTCAAGCCATTGAAAATATCAAAACACCAGGAAACCAAAGAAACACCAAAGAAATGTTGGAGCTAGTATAATGTTGTCTTGAACACCACCCAAAAGAAAACGAAAAAGAGAAACAAAAAGAAAAAGAAACAGAAGAAAAAAATTTGAGGTTGAAGTTTGCATAAAATCATGCGATCTCTCATCCTCCCTCATCCTTGTCCTCCTCTCCACCTTATACCTAAACCAAATTCTGTGGTAGTACAAAATAAAAGCAGTGTCATCAGCTAATAAACGAAAGGTGTTTTGGTGTTGAAACGTTAGTCTTGGAAGTCTGTTCTAATGGTTGGCAGTTGAGGAGGTGTTATGGAGTCTGGGTGATTTTTTGTTCGGGTGATATGGTCTAGACTGGTCTAGACTCGTCCATAAGGTATAAGCAGGAAAGCCAAAAGGCCAGAAGGCTAGAAGACCAGAAGGCCAGAATGCTAGCAGACCAGAGGAAATGCCATGAGTGTAAACCAAATGCTTACAATATTGTCTAATCCTGTCTAGTACTTAAGCTCGACGGAATACAAGCTAGTAGGACTTAAGCCTGTAAGATTTATAAGCTAGTCTAGTAATTCTGATGTAGCAAAGGGCAATGTGGAATGAAGAGAGGATAATCTGGCAGTGGAAGTGTCGTGCTTGATATATGTCTCCATATGCCGTATCTATGTACTAATTTCTCATACCTACCCTACGACCTACCCTACTACCCATCCTACTACCCACCTTACTACCCAGTGTGTCCCCAGTGTGTACCCGGTGTGTAGTACCCAGTTCTACTACCAATTTCCTACCACCGACCCTAGTACCCATTTCTAGTACCCATTTCTAGTACTGACACTACTACTACTACTCACACTAATACTACTGAACGTCACCACTTTTCCCTTTTAATTTCCATCCAATTTTCCCTTTCAATCTCCATCCAATTTTTCTTTTTTTTTGTTATGCGGGACATGCATCCCGCGGCGATGTCAGCCGTGCACTACAATGTGCGGGTGATCGTGAACGATCGTGAGTGCGCGGGCGATCGTCAAGGCCAGACCCTCAATGCACCTCGGCTATTCCCTCGGCCAGCCATACTAATTCTCCCTCGCTCTTCCCCGCTCCCCCGCTCCCTCGCTCTCTCCTTCTCTCGCTCCGTCTTTCTCTCTCTTTCTCAAGTAATTTCTCTCTCTCACTCAAATTCTCACACCCAAGCAAATTCTCACAGTCTCCCAAACAAATTATACACTCTCTCAATCAAATTACATTCTCAATCAAATTACATTCTCAAGCAAATTCTCAACCTTATTCTTTAACATTAAGAATCAACACCAATTGACGTCCAAGAAACTCTAGTCTACTTTATTGGCATATCTATTGTTATGCTAACCACGTGGATGGTAGCCCTGTTACATCAGCACAATGTCGCTTATACAGCAACGTCCAGCCATTGTGCCATTGTTCTGTATGTGCACCGCTTAAACGTCCGCCACCTCACGCCGCCAAGACTAACACACTAACTTCACTCCTTACCGTGTCTATTAACACTATGTCTGAAACAGTTATTACTCACTAACCACTATGTCTGGAAGAGTTATTACTCACTAACCACTATGTCTGGAACAGTTATTACTCACTTACCACTATGTCTGGTATCTGAATACAGGGTACTAACTATACATGCTCCGATGTGTGACTAAAACTAGCTTAAGAACTGACCATAAATACTCCTGTGTCTGACTATACACTAGTTTACCAACTTACTAAACCATACAGACTGACTTACTACACACTAGTCTACTAACTTACTTTTCCCATACTCCGATGTTTGACTAAAACTAGCTTGAGAACTGACTGACTTTGTTCACTGGATAATTGATTATACCATACTCCGGTGTCGAAATACACACTAGTTTGACTAACTTATTGCACCAGACGTTTATTAGTTTGGGTATACTACCATGTTTGGATATCTGACTATTGGTATATGGTTTGACCAACTTATACCACTGACTATTTGGGTTTAGTATAGTTTAATAACTGACTACCACACTAGTCTGACTATTGGTTGGCCTGATTAGTCCGACTATTGGTTTATGGCCTGACTATTGATTTATGGTCTGATTATTGGTGTATGGTCTGATTATTGGTGTATGGTCTGATTATTGGTGTATGGTCCGACTATTGGTTTATGGTCCGACTAACTTAGGCTATACCATTCCGACTATTGGATCCACACTGGCTAACGTCCTATCCAGACCAACTTCTGGTGTCTGACTCACTGACCATTCTGGTATTTGCCAACTGTTTATTCTGGTACCCGAATCACTGTCCATTCGGGTCTGACTGTCCACCCTACTTATGTGTGGTGCCTTGGTTCCCATGACTAACTTGACTATTGGTTTATGGTTTGACTAACTGGCTGCTGTTGGTACTCACTACCTCTGGTACTTGACCAACTCAATACACCACATAGTTTACTACCTACACCATTTCTACTACCTTCCTGACTACCTTCCTAGTTACACCATTTCTGGCTAACTTCCTACTTACACCATTTCTGACTACCTTACTATCTTGTCTGATTTACTTCCTACATGGATACTCTCCATACGTCTTTGTCTGACCAACTACACACCCTAGCTTCAAGCTTATCCCATTGCGCACACATACCAATCGGGGTCGTTAAGTGGATTTCACAAGCCTGTGCTTCAATCTACTAACTGCCTGCACCTTGCCTAGATATCTGATAGGCGTTGTTGGTATATGGTCTGACCGTTGAATGTGTTGCTACTATTCGCCTGGGATTATGATTGAATGACTACACTAGTCTGGGTATCTGCTGACTATGTTGATCACTATACTTCTGATGACTGACTCTATTGGTATTACCATATACTAGTCTACTAACATGGTGTGCCCATACTTCTGGAAATATGACTGATTACTGGTACTCCCCATTCTTCTGTCTTCCTATGTGACTATTGGTAGTCTCATAATTCCGTCTTCCTATCTGAATGTGGTGCTGGTCTCTGGAATGTGGAGGTGAAGCTTTGAATGACCATTTGAATTCACATTCCTCTGTGCTAAAATTTCCACTACACCCATAACTCATCATTTAATGATTGGTGATACTATCAGAATACTCCCGACTATTCGTACTATCCATACTTTCCATACTTTCCATACTGTTCCATACTATCCATACTGTTCCACTACTGTTCCCGGATATACCTCATAGCAATATTCCATACCATGGTCCATGACTCTATGAATCTCGACCACAACAGTGCTAGCTGGTACTATCTTCATGAGAGAAACCTGTTAGCAATAGACTTGACTGAGTTTAGAAGATGACTGACTTGAAACGATGACTGACTGGCAAAGATGACAGGGACGACAATCTGTTCTGTACTTTTCCAGAAACTAGCATCAGAACTCTTACCATCTTAAAGTATCCATAAAGCTACTTTCCAAATCTATTCAGAATCCTTATCTATCCACCCCCAAAGCAAGCCATATCCACAACCCAGTCTTCCATTTGTCTATTCAATTATCTGATCATCCAATATTGTCCTAACTAGACATCCAATATTGTTCCATCTGTCCATAAATATTTTCATGTCTGTCTATTCAACTGCATGTCTAGCCTGTCTGTCTAGGTTATGTCTAATGTCTAGTCAACTGTCTGTCCACTATCTGTCCTTTATTTATCCTCTAAGTTGCCTACTTAGCTTTCTTTTCAGTTAGCTCTAGTGTCTATCTATGTTACATGGCAGATTGGAAGCTCCAGCTTATGAACTGAGTCAGAATAGAACACAAACCAGAACATAGGCTGGAAAAAACACTGGAGAACAGACCTAGACATAACTAGGACTATGGTTGGGACAGAAATCTTCCCAGAAGGGAAGCTCAGTACAACAAGGGTAGGGCTGGGACTAGACATCGAACCAGAAGAGGTAAAGCAATATTGATTTCAGGTTCGAGCCCATTTTCAATAACCTTTGATTATCAACCGATGGGGAGTTCTTACTACGCATACTAAGACATTCGCCTGAAGAACACCTTACTAGGTCACCGTTTAGGGTTTCTTTCCCGGAATCAATCCACTCATTGAAAAGTCTTTACTATACCCTGCTAAGCTATACCTACTAGATTATATTGTTGGCAGAACCCAGACCAGCCTGGACCATTAGAGGGCTACACCTTGATGAGGTTGGAGATAAGTATAGTATGGGGAATACTTCTACACGTCTGGCGAGCTCAGCCTCAAGTCTTGACTTCAGGCCCAAGTCTCAGTCCTATAATAGCTCTCTTTGGTAGCAGCTAGTACCAGACAGAGACAGACAGGGACAGACAACGGGACAAAACAGGAAACTAGACTAGCAGTTCTCATTTTCATTGATGTCAATACTGCAAATAGGAATATCCACAGAACCTTACGGAAATGGAGCCGCTGCTAGCTCAAAAGCTCTGGGTCCAGGAGCGACCTTGACCTTTTGTCCAGAGAGGAATATTCCAGACCCGAAGACGTCTTTACCCTAAACTCTGATCAAACTCCATGGGTGGGGGGCCAGTTCGCGAGGAGTTGAAAAAAGATGAAAACAGAAGACAGATGGAGAACAGACTAAATGCATAAGAGTACAAAGTGATGTCAATTCATGGAAGATACTCTTGGGATGACATCACGATCCCGCAGGCAGGTCCATTGATTGAAGGGTATTTCATATCTAGCAATCATCTCCACTATGGAATTATGGGCTACAATACTGGTACTACTAAGAAGTATTTCTAGGAAATATCACCAGTTACTATGACGGGCTCCTACGGAGTGCTATGGACCACTGTGGATGAAAGTGGAAGATGATATTTTTGGGTCGTTAATAAGTATGGATGAAAGTGGAAGATGATATTTTTGAGCTCGTTGATTAGTATGGATGAAAGTGGAAGATGATATTGTTGAGTTCGTTGATAAGTATATGAGTCCTGGTCTCATCAAAGCAAATATGGAGACCAGAACAACACAGGACATCAGGGAGTATTTTGACAAGCACAGCCCAAGGGAGAAGAATTCGGAAATCTATGTGTTCATTGCCTATCACTGTCATAATCAACTGGGTCGGGATTTCAGAACTTGGTACTTCAGAGGCATGAGTAAAGTTGTTTATTTCATGTACCTCATGAAAGATGGGTACGACACTAAACAAATCATTAAAGTTTTGAATAGGTGTTTGAGAAGGCAACTGGTTGTACTTCCGAACAAAGACTGGACTACTAAAGTTTTTTTTGGACTAGTGGACTAGTGGACTACTACGATCTTCTAGACTAGTGGACTAGTGGACTAGTAGACTACTACAATCTGCTAGACTACTATGGACACTATAGAGGATGATTCAAAGTATGGGTATGTCTTTGGTGGCATCTTCCAGTACGGTTTACTACCACACTATATGCTACTATATACTACTAATCCATCACTATACTCCATCACTATACTCCATCACTATATGTTAGGTTCTTGTTACATCAGGTACTATGTTTACTATACCGGTATTGTCTAATACATTCTGTCAATATGGTATAGTCGGTGGTGGTTTAATGACAACATTGAATCCAATAGTCAGAATCATTACTTGACTTTGGCCCAGAGACGTACAAGAGATGTACGGATCTTGGTAAGACTCTGAACCGTGAGTCGGAAGAGTGACTTATATATGTATAGAATAGACAATAGTTAGAACTAGCTAGTTTAAGTATGGTATAAATAGTACCTAAAGAGTAGTACCTAAAGAGTAGTACCTAAAGAGTAGTACATAAAGAGTAGTACATAAAGAGTAGTACATAAAGAGTAGTACATAAAGAGTAGTACCCAGAGAGTAGTACATAAAGAGTAGTACCTAGGAAGTTACTAACGGTGGCACTTGATTGGTATGAGGTAGTACGTTGGGGTAGTACGTTGGAGCACATAATTAAGGTTGTATAGCAGACTGATGAAGGGGATGTACGGAGTAGTATAGTGTATTAGGGTATGGTATGGTATGGTACAGTACAGTACAATACAGTACATTATAGTATAATATAGTACAGTATAGTACAGTATAGTGTAGTACAGTACAGTATAGTATAGTACAGTACAGTATAGTACAGTATAGTACAGTATAGTATAGTATGTGTCAGACCCACCTTAGGTAGGGATCAACCTATGGGGATATTATGAAACCTCTCTGTCTGAGACAATGGCCACTGTTACTCAGCCTCCAAATCAGCCTTCTACTCAAACTTCATGTACGTAGGACTAGAAAGAACTGCGGTGAGTACATCAATGACCGCTAAGGAGTTGTTCCGCAGCGTTCTCGGCTCTTGAAAAGTTATAGAAGTAGCTCAGATTCCTCACTTGAGGAATCATCAACAAATAAAGATAACTTAGTACTTAACTTTATAACAAGAATCTAACATGGAGGTCGTACCCGAAAAAATTCACGACTTGCACCAAAACTCCGATCTAAGTTTGCAGGCCCATACGAAATTGCGAAACTGGAGTCGTCAGTCAACTATCGACTTGTGATGCCACCGCAATACAAAGGCAGCAAGGTTTTCCACATTAATCAGTTACGCCTACAGAAGACAATCCCAGAGAAATACTTCACCCCACTACCAAACGACGTTGGGCTCAAACGGTACAAAGACGACTCAGAACTAGTCGAAGTGGAAGAAATTGTAGGACATAAGAAAGTCAGTCTAGGATACCTTTTATCGGTATGAGGCAGACGTACAACAGAGCATCCACAAGGTGAAATTATCACGCTACGAGCTGGAAATTTGAGGTCAACCGCACCTCAGCTCTACCTAGAATATGCGCAAACACATGCCATCCCCCCCTTCCCCAGCCTCGATGCTTGTATAGTCTAGTCTAGTATAGGACAGTATAGTATAGTATAGTATAGTATAGTATAGTATAGTATAGTATAGTATAGTATAGTATAGTATAGTATAGTATAGTATAGTATAGTACAGTACAGTATAGTACAGTACAGTATAGTACAGTACAGTACAGTACAGTATAGTACAGTACAGTACAGTACAGTATAGTATGGATGAGTAACTCTTGCGTTCGAATTGGATTTCTTTGGTTTATAATGCACTGCCTTTATTATAGCACACACTGAGAAATTGTGTCGTCACATGAGGAATATTTTTCTGCAATCCATTAAGTTTCTGCAAGATCATCTAGATCATCAGTTGTATATTCCGAGTTAGGGTTGAGTATAACAAATCTAATTTGGTGTTTCTCGTATTGAACTTTTCTCTTATTGCACCCTTTCTAGCTCGCCTGAAAGTATATTTTCCAAGCACCCAATTACGAAAGATGCAGAGTTTCTTATAATCAAGGCAAAAGTGGCAAAAGCCCAAACAAAATTGTATCTTTCTCAAAGACATGGAAGATAGAAAACGCTTGGCGAATGTCTTGGCTTCGACCTTTGTGAAGAAGGTTGGTTGACACGCTTAAATTGGGGCTAAACACAGTTCATTCTAGCTTCTTGAAAAAATTCGATGAATTTGGAAAAGAGCAAGAGCGGATTTTAAGTGGCCGTAATGATGAACTTATCAATCAGCTTAGACCTGATGTGGCGGGCCAGGTGTGGGACATTGTAAATGAATTAAACCTTTTCTGGGATTGAACCTTTGCTGGGATTGAACCTTTTCTCATATTAAACCTTTTCTTAAATTCGAAGATTCTGTATCCTTTTGCCAGATCTCGTCTTGGTATGACACCTTTGAGTGCTTCTCCTGCATATAGTACCCAGTTTCTGTTTTTTGTTTGTTTTTTTGTTTTTTTTGTTTTTTTGGCAGGTAAGAGAACTATTAAACGAATTTGCCATGGTCATCCATTTGCTTTTAATCCGATGATTTCATTGTTATCGTTTTTAGAAGTGAAAACCCTTTCATCAAGGCCCGTTGGAAATTTCCCTGATTGGAGCATCTGGTCAATGTAAATAAGTTCTCCGCCGCCTTCGCAAAATACTATACTTTCGTCGATAGGAAACCTTCCTTCCCTTTTCTCCGACTTTTAATAACACTATTCCATATTCCATATTCAGAAGATTGGATGGAGGTGTTATTTTCAACTTTGAAGTCCAGCTTCCTCCCAGTTAAAACCCGAAAGTAGTCTAATTAGAGACTTTGTGAGCAAATGAGGATATGCCAACGTGAGTTGGCGACAGGTGTTTTTGAAAGTTGGGATGAATAATCCGACGTCAATGGGAGGTACTGGTGGTTGCTTCTGGACCTGAGGAGAGTGGGAGTCTAGGCAACTCTTACGCCGACAAAGACGATGGACTGTTTGCGTCAAACGTTATGGTATGGTATAGTGAAGGTATCCAAATTAATCAGTTACGCCTACAAAAGATAATCGCAGAGAATTCTTCATCCCACTAGCAAACAATGCTAGACTCAAGCTATACAAAGACGGGTCAGAACTGGTGGAAGTGGTGGTAATTCTAGGATATATGAAAGTCAGTCGAGGTTATCTTTAATCTATACGTGGTAGATGTACGGCAGAATACCCATGAGAAGAAATTATTAAGGAACCAATTGGAAGACTGTGGAAGACTGTGGAAAATTGTGGAAAACTGTGGAAAATTATGGAAGACTGTGGAAAACTGTGGAAAACTGTGGAAAATTGTGGTCAACTGCACCATAGTTATACCAGGAATATGATAAAGAACATGTCCTTCTAATGTCTAAAAACATCGACATTGCGCCTGGTAAATTGATATCATAGCTAGAGGGATGTCAGATCTACCAACGGTAGTGCTCTACCTATTAAGGAATTATGAAGCATCTCCGCCTGAAACTACAATGACCATTGCTAAGACCTTTTACTCAGCCTTCCCTTCTCTTGAACAATTATGTAAGCAGCTCAGATTCCTTTTTTTGAGAAATCATCAACGGGTAAAGATAAGTTAGTACTTAACGTTACTACAGGATTCTAACAGTATAGTATGGTCTATTATAGTGTAGTACACTACAGTACAGGGTCAGACATTTGTAGCCATTATAAACAAAAACGTAGTGGGTCTGTGTACTACTGAAGCCATCTTGGATCATGCAAAGCAGTCCCGGTGGATGCACCATGACACTCAGGAAGTACTTCCCAAGCTGGTAAACAAGAATGCCAAGGTAGGAATCTCCAGGATCTGGATGGCTTCAAGGTGGAGACATTTGGGGTTAGGGTCTATTTTACTCAACGTGGTGCTAAAGAATAGTACACTAAACTACATCATATTATGGTATAGTACATATTATGGTATAGTATAATTCAATTCATGAGTCATCAATCCATAAAGGCATGAATCAATCCATAAAGTCATGAATCAAATACTTGAGTTTTCATCTGGCTCTGTAAAGTCCTAGTTGGTATTCCATCTGAAATAAAACTTTATTTATAGAAAAAATTTGAAATCTCCTCCTTCAGTACCATCACTATCCTCTGGTGTGTATGTGTGGTAAAGCCTGTGTGTGTGGTAAGGCCTGTGTGTGTGGTAAGGCCAAAGCTGACAAGCTTAGAGAGCAAATCACTCAGTTGAGATTACCGTCAAGACCCATGCCGGCGAAAAGGTAGACGCCTCTGAGTTGAAGAATAATATTGAAAGACTGGGAACTTGCAGAACGAGACTATTAAAGACCTTCGAGATTTGTTGTGATACAAGACCAACGAGAACAACTCTCTCTCAACTTGTATGTTATGATTACACACCTTCCTGCATATTGTAAGTGTATAGTAATATATATAAAGATCATTATATATGTTAGATTCTTGTTGTTACGTCACGTAGTCT
Source organism: Metschnikowia cerradonensis (assembly GCA_002370635.1). Taxonomy (NCBI): domain Eukaryota; kingdom Fungi; phylum Ascomycota; class Pichiomycetes; order Serinales; family Metschnikowiaceae; genus Metschnikowia; species Metschnikowia cerradonensis. The sequence goes on from NKZD01001626.1 coordinate 70,242, forward strand.
ATTTTCTATGTTAATTCTTCGATGGTTATGGAAAGGGAGAAGAGGGAGTAATTGGGATACTTAAGTAGTTGAGCGGTGGAGTTAGCATAACCAACCTGTTGTTGCTAGGTATTTTCCAACTGCTTCCTAGGTACTTCCTAGGTACTTCATAAGTGCTCTCTAAGTATTTTCTAAGTGCTTCATAAGTGCTTCATAAGTGCTTCATAAGTGCTTCCTAGCTACTTCCTAGCTACTTCATAAGTGCTTGCTGGAAAACTCCTATAATGTATCCGTACCTCAGGTGTATCATTTCCTCGTGGTACTTCGTACCAATATAGTAGATGAGTGACACAATGGAATGGTTATTGTTAGGATTGGAGAGCGTAGACTCAAAGATGATGAAATAGGGAGCACCACTTATGGTGGATCTAACAATATATTTAATTTAATATATAAACTGAATGTTAAATTATATAGTACAGTACAGTATGGTATGGTATGGTATTGCTAGGTTCTATGGTGGAGAGAGTGGTAGTATTGCTAGTTCGTATGGTGGAAAGAGTGGTAGTATTTTGTATGGTGTGTTGTGTGATTACTGGTGATCACAATGTAGTAGTGATAATTTTTCAGGAGCTAGTAGAAACATCCTTTATAAACGTTTATAAACACCCAAAAAAATATGCTTTATGAAAAACCCCTTTTCTAGAGATCTTTGTAGTGTGTGTGTGTGTGTGTGTGTCGGAAGACTAATGTACCAATCTCTAGTTGATTACTTGTATATAGTACCCCGGGTAATATACAGGAACCAGTCACTTTACACCAACAAAAAAAGATAGAAAATACTTATGAGCATATACGGTCCCTATACAGACAACACATTTATAACAATAAGAATATGTGCATATAGTAAAGACAATAGGAGGACATGCGCATTGAACATCCTAATTAGACACACACATGCGCGTTGAATAGCCCAATTGGAATACACCAAATGAACAATAGCTCATCAAACGTAATGGATGCGGAACGAGGAAATAATAGTTTCGGAATGTATACAGAACCGAAATTTAAATCAATTAGACACGTGTCTGCTAGAAATATATGAAGTGGCGAAATGGTTGAAGTGGCGAAGTGGTTGAAGTGGCGAAGTTGGTCTGTTTTGGTGCGTTTTGGTATGTATTTGAGCGTAAATGTGTTTTGATTCGTTCTGAGCAATTCAATGAGCAAATATCATGTCGTCTCTGAACTGAAGAATATTCAAATATTCATGTAATTGCAAACACTCATAACATACCTTCTCACAATAATATGTGGAAGGCGTATAATGTATTTATATTGTTGAGAAGGAGTAAGAATTGATTATTTGGAAAGGAAGCCATACTCTCATTACAAGGTATAGTTTAGTTTGTACTAGATTCTCCAATATTCATACTACCAGATATTTGTACTACCGGATTTTTATACTACCAGATATTTATACTACCAGATATCTATTCTACCAGATATCTATTCTACCAGATATCTATTCTACCAGATATTTATACTAACCTTTTATTACATGGCTCTATTCCATTACAAGAAAACATTACACACCCTGGTACCAATTTTACCCTTGATATATCAATAAGAACTAATTGGTCAATGATAACACAGCTAATAATACCATGGCCATAATCCCAAGGTGTACTATCAAGTGAATCTTAGTGACAATGAGTATCAGAGTGATCATTTGGTGGAGTAGTGACCATTGGGTGGAGCAGTGAGAAGAAATTGAGAATATGGCACTTGACACCAAGTTTTGCCCAACTTCACTCTAAATTAAACATGCTCAGAGAACACGGTTTGTCAAGCTGTTTTCTAACCACTTATCTATTCCGAGTGTCCGTTCCTAGATGTTCTGAGATTATATACATCCAAGGTCCTTTGAGATCTCTTCAAAATCGTCCTATTTAGACCTAAGACCTAATTCGAAGTCTATCCTCTTCTCCCTCAGAACCCTTGTGGTCAGAACCCTTCTCAGATTCCTGCTTATCAATTTCCTCCACTTTCTGGCCTCCACCTCTCTGGCCTCCACTTTCATCTGGTCGATCATCATCAGAACTGCCTTCAATATCATAGAGACTCATCATTAATTCCTGCATGTAATGCTTGTTGACCATATCAAGTTGACGTTATTGAGGCCCTTCCACACTGGAAAAAAAACACATCCTCCAAATCTCCTCCTCCTGCTGTTCCTCTTCTTTCTACTGTAAGGAACACGCAACCATCGTCTCATCCTCTTAGGTCTCATCATCTAAGGTCTCATCGTCTAAGGTCTCATCGTCTAAGGTTTGCAGGCACATTAATAGAATAAAAAATTTGAGGTGGTTTAATCTAATTGAATCTTGATTTTAGGGGCCTGCTTTGTTTTCTAATTGGTTGAATATAACAGTGTAAAGTTTCGCATTCAACATCTCTGGGAATCATATACTGTTTTAAAATAAGCTGTATGTACAAAAAAGCATTAAAAATAACTATCAATGGAATGCATCGATAACAAATAGAAAGGGTTGAAATAGAAAGGGTTGAAATAGAAAAGGTTGAAATAGAAAGTTCCCCATCCATTCACCATATAGCATGTTGTAGGTCGTAATAATAGGTTGCAGTACTCGAAACTAAGTATAGATTAAGTAGTAACTTTACACACACGGGTCCTAATGCTAGACCTAGAACTAATCCTAGACTTAAACCTAATACTATTAATTCAAAGACTATACACAATCCACACTCAATTATGAACATACTACAGACCATACTAACTGTTAGAACTGCCACGGGTAGACGCACTACCCATCGGTATTTTAGAGCTTACGAAAGTCGATTAGTCAGCTACTCGCCTCTGAGTCTGACTACTCGCTCCTTTGGTTACTCTTTTTGTTCATTACTCGTTTCTTTTGTTGACCAAATGCAGTTTACTCCTGCATTTGGCACCGAATGACCGATGAAGTCATCTCATCTCATCTCATCTCATCTCATTTCATCTCATCTCATCGGCTCATCTCATCGCTTGATTTTACCAGATTGTTATTTAAATAGCTCCGATTCCTCTTCTGAGGAATCATCAACGAGTATAGATAAGTCAGTACTTAACGTCACAACAAGAATCTAACACTAATAGTGGGACTATAGTTAGAGTATAATCAAAGTATAGTGAGTACTAATACTGTTAGTTTCTTGTTGTTACGTCAGTTACTCTGTTTGTACTATGTTCATTCGCTACTGGTTCCTCCTAGTGGAGCTATCACACCTTATATAGACTAGTCCGGCACTCATTAACATCGATCCTGAGAAGGAGATTGTAGAGAAATAATCTTACAATGAATGGCATACTAGGAAATCATATTAATGATTGTGATGATGCTTACCTATGAATAAATAAATCACATTAAAAAAAAGTTTTACTAAACTCCAATTTCTTCCCCAATAGCAAAACAAAGGTGAGTTATTTGCTCTACAATTAATTTCATAGGTAGTTGTTTGCATTACTAAGCACTATTTTGGTATCCGTGTGTTTACCGTATTGAGCCTCGCTATTAAGCTACTACAGTACTACCCAACAATACATTAACATTGTGTACAGTATTGAGCAATTACCATACTGCCGTCTTATCATATTGTCAAAATATAATACCATACTNCATTGTGTACAGTATTGAGCAATTACCATACTGCCGTCTTATCATATTGTCAAAATATAATACCATACTAGTTATGCACTCCACTATACTACTATATCCTTAATGTCCCACGTGAAGTCTGAAGCACGTATGGTTAAGAAGTCTGGCAACTTTAACGGAATCATAGCTAACCTTCACAGTTGATCGAATGTCACCCGCTACTTATGCTATGTATCACAATTTATCCATGTTGTAGTAGTAGATATATTATTATAGTGTTATTGTTAAAGTCGTGCGCAAACCATAGAGTAACATGGTGGTTATGGAAATAAGTTATAGGTATCAGTGATGTATAGTAGTAAGCTGGGATATCGTTATATATTTTTTAAATAGAGTACTAGGAATTGCTTTTCCAACATACGTCTAATGCACCATGACTTAAAACACTCTTTGTTGATGGTTCCTCAAAGAGAGGAACCGGAGTGGTTTATATACTTTGAGAGAAACGTGGCACCGAAAAACTCTCCACCAGAACAATGGTAATGATTGTTCTATAACATTCGAAAGGACCATCATAGTACTTCATACAACGATGGTCGTGACAAGGCGTTTTCAATGGCCATTTTAACAACTGGACTGAGAGGCTTCATAATACCCTTCATAGGTAGGGCCCTGCCTATGGCGGATCTAACAAGTAGTGTAGTATAGTAGTGTAGTATATAGTATAGTAGTGTAGTATATAGTATAGTAGTGTAGTATATAGTATAGTAGTGTAGTATATAGTATAGT
>NKZD01001627.1:0-42254 GCA_002370635.1 Metschnikowia cerradonensis
TGGAATGATCTGATTGAGGCTGTTGCTTTTTACTGACATCTTGACCGAGACTGGCCGTCTCTCCTAGCCGTGGGAGAATACATGGCCAAAGTGCAGTATTACTCGTCATTTCAAAAGAAATCCCTGTTCAAGTTAGACCTCAGATACATCACATGGTCAACAGTACTGATCGATTTCCCTGTTCCGATTGACCCCCTTAATTATGATCCTGTGGACATTATAGAAACGCTCAAACGCGTCTATTCCACAGCAATTGCGACGTATATGGCTTCATTCGATAGAGATGAAACTTATTTTGACCGAACACACAAGGACATTCGCTTTCAAGCTAACAAACAAGTCTAGGTCGACATGACCCTCCCAATCGGCTTTCCAGATGCTAGGAATCCTCAACACTCTATACTACAAACAGTACCTGATCAAGCGAACGACAGTTCAGGCTTGGGGGACGTTTTTCAAAGATATAGCCTTCTAATCTCCAAAGTACACCGACATCGAGGCTGAGAGGGATGTTAGATCCACCATACTGCCTATGAAGGTATTATGAAGCCTCTCAGTCCGATTGTTACAATGGTGATACGGCGTTTGGCCATCTATGCACGAAGTGCTCCGATGGCTCCTATCGAATATTCCAGAAGCAATACTTCCATTGTTCTGGTAGAGAGTTTTCCGGTAACACGTTTCTCTCAAAGGTATATAAGCCACTCCGATTCGTCTTTTGAGGAACCATCAACGAATATAAGAAGTTAGGCATAGATGGATTAAAGAACATAACAGAGAGTTTGAAACTTGAGTTTATTCAATTCCCGTCTACTTCTCGCTGATAACTTGGTATACAATTGAGGGTCATGAAAAAAATATTGAGTTAAAGCTATTGAAGCATAACACTCCCACAATATTTTCTCGGGGGGCTCGAGATTAATCAAAACAATTATATGGGAGACTCCTGCATCGACCAAGAAGTCTATTGATTCAAAGAAGCATAATGAAGGTGAACTTGGGGCCAAATGGTCATTCGAGTTGGCTTTACAAGAGGTGGTTATGTTTCATAAAGCATATTGTCTTTTCCAAAGGTGGTTGGTAATGTTTCATAAAGAATATTGTTTTCAAGAGGTTATTGTTTTCATGAGCCATTCATTCTTCCACACGTATATAAAACCCCAGGTTCCTATGGCTTTCTTTCTCATCAGCAATGTTAACCAAATACCTCTTACTTTGGCCTTTAGTGGTAATGGGCTCAACTGCTCTCTTATCTCCCATCCAAGAACCTTCTGTGAAAAACCGAGGGAAATATAAAGATGCTCAGGCAGATGACTATTCTTATAAAAGTGACTTGGCTAAGCGGGACAGCAACTTTGTCAGTCTCCCACTCTTCAAACGAGGAAATTATTACACCACGGAACTTTTTTATGGGCTCCAAAAGAAAAAAACCTTTGAGGTTAATTTCACCATGGACAACGCTTATTTATGGGTGAATGATGGAAAATTGATTTATCAAGACAAACCGAAGAGAGAGCGTTACAGTCAAAACGTGACCACATCCCGGGGCACAACCCAAAGGACTCCCAATTGACGTTGCAAAATGTCGTTGCAAAAACCATCCACGGAAATGACAGAGAAAAAAGATCAGAACATGCAATGCCCCGCTTTTGGGATATGAGTAGGCGACATGAAAGCGAATGCAAGGTCTGGGGCTAGGTACTTGTTGACAGGGGCTCCTTTAACTTGGCCAAGTCCAAGACGGTCAAGTTACACCCATGGTTACATCACACCATGAATAAATATGATTGGTGGCTCTATTATGCACACAATGGCGACACGGTTGCTAATGAGTGGTGTTTGGGTCTCTGATAAGGTTGGGACATCAAAAATAATGATGAATAGATTGGTCTTTGCTATGGTCAAAATGCAAAGGGAGGTAAAAGGGATTTTTGGGCATTGGGAGTCCAGATTGGACGAAGAGCCAAATGGATGGCAAGTATACATGCTACCCAGAGGCGTTGAAGAATGGAGGTTATATCAAAAAAAAAATGGCTTACTCGTTGTTCTTAAATGGTCCGGATGCGAAGGGTGGCTCCATTCTTTTTGGTGCCGTCGTCCATACGAAGTATCTGGGAGAGTTGCAAACCGTTCCAATGGTGTCCGTTTACGACAGGTACGACACAAACGAATTATCATATTTATTGATCCTAACAAAATTTACTTGGAATACTCTAACCAGAGAGTGGATCTCTTGAACGAGCCTATCGAAGCTAAGCTCGACACCGCTGGTGGTGAGCAATATTTGCCGGAGAATACACTTTTTGCTTTGGTTGAGCTGATGCTGGAAATCTACTGGTCAGAAATCAGGGTTTACAAGGTGGATTGTGGATACAGCACCACTACGAGCAACATAGTCCACGAATTTTCTGGCTTCAAGATAAACGTTCCAGTGAGCGACTTGGTGCTTGAAGATAACGGCTTATGCTATATGCTACTTGGCAGCACGCTCGACGGGCAACGTCTACAACAAGCAATAAGCTTGGTTGGATAATTCTTTTCTCCGGCATGTCTACTTAACTGTTGATATGGCGAGCGAGAAGAGGTTTCAATGGCCCAGGCCAAATTTTCCGACCTAGAGGAAATTGAGGTGATCACCACCCTCGTTCCAAGAGCAGTGAGAGCTGAGCGGTATTCGTCCACTTCATTAGTCTCCAAAGTTAGAACACCAGCGGTTGCTAAATTCAAGATTGAAACAGATGAATTTCCCTAATTGGTGACCGAACTCTTTTTTCTTGATAGGAATTGAAGCTTTGAATTTTGAGTGATTGCAATTTTTGGGTCATTATCTGTCTTTATTCTTTTTCACAAATTCTTGAAAGGGGTAGATTTCAAGAGATTGGGTCATGTGCTTTTGTGACATGTTATATAGTGACTCCACTATAACATTTATGCTTTAACTGCTCTGTGGAGACGAAAATGACAGGCATTGGGTCGAGTTTTTTGTAAACGACTTTAAAAGTGTCCTGGTCTGGGCCGATTACCGCGAATTTTAGATTTTTTTAATAAGGCGGTTTTAGCTCAGTTGGGAGAGCGTCAGACTGAAGATCTGAAGGTCCTGTGTTCGATCCACAGAAATCGCAAGAACTTTTTGGCCGCGAACCTCCAATTCTGCAGATTCTGCAACCACAGTAGCTGCAGTAACCACCATAACCACGATAGAATGCGAGGTGCACGACCTTGCATAACCATCAGTGCCACACATTTCTGGCATAAATAAACAGCCCCCCCACAAATTATCACATATAACCGAGAATTATAGAATTTTAACAATGATAAAGCGTTAAACAATCCCCAAACCCCGAACTCGGAATATATTCAATAACCTGTCTTGAACATTTAAACATTTGAACAGTTGAGCAATAAAACTGAAACAGTCATGAAACAGGGGAAACCCGTACATCCCAAACACCACCGAAAAACAATGAAACCATCCTGAAACACCGCTGAAATGCGGAAAAACCCGTACATCAGAAGCACCCGAATATTTTAAACACTCGACATCCGGAACATTCTTGAAACAATACTTAGAAAAAACACTATTGTGGAGTCTACAAAAATTATCGATACGATATATTGAGCATTACAGCGTTTGATTATGGTACAGAATATGGAGACACTGCCCCTTCTCCCCGCTTCACACACAGCTTCACTAAAACAACCGCCCGGAAGGCCTCCGGCATAAAATGCCAGCAGACAGGCAAAGCGAGCCCCTAAAATTTTTTTCTTCAAAAAAAAAAAAGGAGACCCTCTTTACAGCCATGGCCTTGGCCCTATCTCGCTTAGTTGGCGGCAACACAGTCTCTGGAAATGTGTCCAGCCTCACCACAGTTGTAACAAGTCTTGGCAGGCTTGGAGTCCAGAGCTGGGGCACTGGTGCACTCCTTGGAAATGTGGCCGCTCTTACCACAAGAGTAGCACTTGACGCTGTTGGCCTGGCAGTCCTTGGCAAAGTGGTTTGGTCCGCCACATTTGTAGCAGATGGTGGACTTGCCTGCAGATGGTCTCTGTCTTCTTGGGGCAGCAGCGGCTGGACTGTTCTCGTTCTTTGGGCACTCTCTGCTGATGTGACCAAACTCGGAACAGTTGTAGCACTTGGAGCCTTGGGCGCTGTTAGGACAGTCACCTTGCACGTGACCAATGTCGCCGCAGGAGTAGCACTGTTTGCTCATAGCGGTTTTTGGCTCTGGGCAAGCGGTGGACTCGTGACCTGCCTGGCGACAGTTGTAGCACAATCTCTCAGTTTGCTGGCAGTTCTCGGCGATGTGGCCGACTTCTCCGCATTTGTAACAAGATCTTTGGAACATGGTGGTGGCGTAAAAAATTTTTAAGCGGATTCTTGAAGAGTGCGGGGCTCACGTGATGTGCATCTGTCACGTGTCTTCCATGTGATGCCATCCACGTGACGAAGTCCGCGTGATGATTTAGTCACGTGATTATTTATTTGCCTCACGTGACACATACTTATCCAGTCCTCACTTTCGCCGCTAAGTCTAATGCATGTTTATTAATATTATTATTTATCTATCCCAGAGTGGTGTTTGGTGAGACAAGATTTGCCCGGGAGTTCTGGGTCTGCATATAGTGCGGGAGATCGGAACCTTTTCCCCAGTTTCCGAGCTTCCGAGCACCCGAGCTTCCGCGCACCCGAGCCGTTTGTTTGCCGGCCTTGTATCTCCAGAAGATAACGCAACCCATCCCCGGATTACGCTGCTTCCCCCTATAAATATAGCCCGATCCCTCGCCCCACTTTCTCCCCCTGATCACTATTTAATCCCCCTCCCCATTCCATCCCCAGCGTAATTTCTTTAAGATATAATTATTGATATTATTGGTCTATTTCTGATACCGCCCATTTCTATTACCGACCATTTATTACGGCCACTTTTTACGGCCATTTATTACAGCCATTTATTACAGCCATTTTATTATCGATACGTTTGGTTGTTACACCGGTACCTCTTGGTCTCTATAGCTCCATACCTCGTGACTCCAGTACCCCAGAAATCCGTGACTCCATAGTGATACACGATTTGCCACCATTTACTGGATTTGATATTAACAGCCACCACGCCATTGGACATTATCCCGCGAAAACTGGTTACTTGGGTACTTCCTTGTTTGATTCAGTACCTCTTATTAATTCGGTGATTATTTAACTGGTTGAGTATTATCTGGTGTATCCATTGATTGCACTATATCTGGTAACCCATTGACTAAATTCAGTCATTATATCAAGTACCTGATATATCTTACTACTATCATACCTGGTAACCCATTGACATACCTATTGAGTATATCAGTTACTATATCCAGTCATTAGCCTACTGACTATTGTATCTGGCGTATCCATTGACTGTTTCACCTGATACATCTTATTGACTATATCCAGTTACTGCCTGATTATTATATCTGGTATATACACTGACTGTTGTATCTGATATATCCATTGACTGTTTTATCTGGTATACCCATTGACTATATCCAGACTAGCCATTGACTATAATCAGTGACTCTAGTATTCCATTGATTCCAGTGACTACCTCATTGATTATAATATTCCATTGACTCCAGTGACTACCTGATTATTCAGCGAATCATATTCCATTGATTTCAGTGGCTATTTTATCTGTTAATCCAATTGGTCAGATTATAATACACCACACTCAGTGATAATTGTTATCTGTGATTCAACAAGCCGTTGACTATTATTACTCACTAATATCGGTTATTTGTATTATTCCTTGAGAATTCCAATAATTGACCCTTCAATATGTCATTTTTCAGAACATTACAGCTGTCGCCAGCCACAATCTCCATTTTTCACTGGGCAAAAGTGCCTACATCGGCCCGAGTGTACGCATCGTTGGAGAAAGCATACTTTAAATTGAACGAGGACAAAAACCTCTTCCAGATCGACTTGATGGCCAAAAAAATGCCCACATATGACCAGTTCAAAACCATCTATACGCAGTGCATGCATGGAGATGTATGCAAGGAGGTGTTAAAAACGGTGTTTCCGCTTTTGAACGATAAATTGTCGAAGAATTCCGATGTTTGGGTCACATTCAAGGCCTTGGGCGTGGACCACGAAAGAGGGTTCCGGGTTTTCCTGCAGAATGAGTACGAGAAGATCCACGAGGCGTACCTGGAGTTGGTGAACCAGAAGGAGCCGGAAATCGATCCCACGCTACTCTTCAAGTCACCATTGCTCATTGACTGGGATCAGAATATGATTGCATGTGACGAAGAGGGCTTGGACACCATGTTGGCGAAGTACAGGAATGACTTGAAGGACCCGGGGCTTACTACTGCATAGAACCACTGTGCTTTAGAGATGATTGAATATAATGATACGATATGATTGAACCTTTTTGATTAATGGAACATGGTGGGGTAGTGCGCGGCTCATAAATGCACTAGCGTCCGAGCAGTCATTCTATCCACTTACAATATCCATCCCTTATATGGTACAGTTGATGTACTGTACTGTATTTTAAAGCCTTCAAGTATAGAGGTTTCAAGAACAATGCAAATTGTGGTCACTGTCAATGTAGTAGTAATGACAGTACTAGTAATGACAGTACTAGTAATGACAGTAATAGTAATGACAGTAATAGTAGATGGGAAGCACTTTTTCTCACCAACCGGTATTCTACTAAAGATATCGCTTCACTATACTACAGTACTACACTTTACACTCTTGCATATCTGATTTCCTATTCAGTCCGTTCTCACTTCTTGGCAATGATACCTGCATATTTCAGATCGTTGGTTGTGCGCAAAGACGCCGCGGGGGAATTGCAGCCACAACGCAGATGGGTATAAAAGGGCGCCCTCGCCCCCGTTTCCCAAATAATCTACCTTTCTCTTTTCTTTTCAATACTCCTTTCTTCCCCTATTTCTTTGCCAGTTCACAGATGGTCCCTCTATTATTTTTCTTACTAATACTCAAACTATAATTCAGTTAGTGGTTAGTAGTTAATGGATACTGGTCTTTGATTTCTGATTATTGATTATTGATTATTGATTATTGATTATTGATTATTGATTATTGATTATTGATTATTGATTATTGATTATTGATTATTGATTATTGAGACTTTGCAACGAACACCGAAACAAGACAGTCCAGATTTGGGTAGCTCATATTGTTTATGGGAGGTCCGATATAATGGTCAGCACAATTGCAAAGGCCCATACCATAGCAACATCAACCAAGGAGGCAAAAGGTTTTGGACTCTATGAACACAGTAGAGAGGCGGTACGGCTGAGGGACTCTCATAAAGGAGTTGAACATAGATCAGAAGAATAAGATAATGCAAGTTTGGTGTGACAATACTAACATACTTGGAAATACAACAGCATTAAATGTTGACCCCTTAGCTGCAAAGTGGACAAATTGTTATTGGATAAATGTGTTATAGATCATTTCCAATTTGAAATAGTTGAACATGGTCAAAATGATGATGAATAATGAGTCCATATCGCTTTCTTGAACTTCATCCAATATCTTGGCCAAACCTTGGTCCCAGAAAGGTCCTCTAAAGCATCAATTGTCACCAAATGATGGTAATAGACCTTTTTCTGATTGCTTTGACTCTTATAACTCCGAGCACTACTTCCTCACTATCCCTCACTACACTACGCACTACTACCTCATGAAGAAGTGATAATTCCAGCTCAGCTAGGAATGTTGGGGAATCAGGTGGCGCATAGAGTAACCATGGTTCAAGATCCAGAGGTCCCCTCTTACTGTAGGATATGGACCTCATTGCCTCATCAAGATATGTAAACACTTTAAGTGAAGTGTTTACTTCAGGTAGAGGCTGAGTCTCATTGTCAGTACGAGGAGTTTTGGTGGGTCAGGATTTGGGAGGCATTTGAGTATGTCTACCTCGGTAGAGATACTCGATTAGTTCGCTAGAAGTAGATGTGGCGAAGGCCTCCTTATATATGTGGGAGTTGGCCTTCATTGATCGTCGGTTTATCCTCGGATGTACCGTTGGTCCTCGGCTGGCTCCAACAACCAAGGTTTGGGGAAATATCCGAACAATGCTCTGCAAGCCTTGAGCACCATACGCGGTCTTAGTCGGAGTCATTTTCCAACAATACGAGTGGATAACCATCAAATGTGGCCACTCCCCGTGTTAAGACTTCGGTCTTGTAAGGTTCAACTTACATATCCCTGTATATCAATAGATATACTAAAACATAAGTTGAAAGGTCCTTAGAAAATACGTTGTGGACACGGTCATGATTCCAGACTTGATTCAGAGTGAGTTCGACTGCGGCCTGGAGCATCTTGGTCAACTAATCAGAATATCGTCTGAGAGGAACATACCAAGATGTCCTCTACTGCCAGACCCACCAGAAACAGCTCTCGTGTAACTCCTCAAGTATTCACATATCTTGATGAGACTATGAACTTTATCCATGGTGCTCAGTGTTATATGGTGGACTGTACTCCATGGTTATTGAAAGGTCCTCCTGATGTACCTACCATAAATGTTCATTTAGTGTTAAGTAATCTTTCAGTCATCAACTTGCACGAAGCTTTGAGAAGAAACTTGTCCTTCTCCTTGAACTCCATTTCTTCTCAGTCTGATCGAACTCCATTTCTTCTCAGTCTGATAACCAATTGTGCCAGGTGGTGTTGGAGACAAACTTCAAGGTCTATGTATATACGAACTCACCGTTGGAGATTGCCATTTTCAACTTGTTTGTTTCCTTGAAAACAATGTTTGCTAATATTGTCATTGGCCAATTGACCGGAGAGTCAATTGACCAGCGAACGAATTGACCAGAGAACGAATTGACCAGAGAATGAATTGACCAGAGAGTCAATTTACCAGAGAGTCAATTGACCAGAGAACGAATTGACCAGAGAATGAATTGACCAGAGAATGAATTGACCAGTGAATGAATTGACCAGAGAGTCAATTGATCAGAGAACGAATTGACCAGAGAATAAATTGACCAGAGAGTCAATTGACCAGAGAATGAATTGACCAGAGATTCAATTGACCAGAGAGTCAATTGACCAGAGAACGAATTGACCAGAGAATAAATTGACCAGAGAGTCAATTGATCAGAGAGTCTATCGACCAGAGAGTCAATTGACCAGAGAATGAATTGACCAGAGAGTCAATTGACCAGAGAGTCAATTGACCAGAGAACGAATTGACCAGAGAGTCAATTGACCAGAGAATGAATTGACCAGAGAGTCAATTGACCAGAGAATGAATTGACCAGAGAGTCAATTTACCAGAGAGTCAATTGACCAGAGAGTCAATTTACCAGAGAGTCAATTGACCAGAGAATGAATTGACCAGAGAGTCAATTTACCAGAGAGTCAATTGACCAGAGAATGAATTGACCAGAGAGTCAATTTACCAGAGAGTCAATTGACCAGAGAACGAATTGACCAGAGAGTTTATCGACCAGAGAGTCTATCCGAAAAGCTCTCCAATGGTATTACTGCTGACAAAATCATCCGGTCTTTCGAGACTCATGCCCACTCTCAAAAGCGAACCTTGGCCAAGGAAAAGCTAGATAAGAAGATTGAGTTCGATTCCAGTCACAATATCAACACAGCCGGAGAACCACCTAAGTCGAACACGGCTGATAATGCTGTTGCTCAGCATAACTACGTTCAATAAGAATCTAACAGTCCCTTTCAACTTATGTTTTAGTATATGTATTGATATACAGGGATATGTAAGTTCTACCTTACAACACCGAAGTCTTACACGAGGTGCGAGGTGGGTGAAAGCTTTTCACTAGTGACCTACACATAGTGCATCACTCAAATGCATCCAACGCCTCTACGAACTACATCGCCTCCGTACATGCTAGGTACTCGTTGACAGTTTCTCTCACACATAAAAAGAAGAATGTTTTTGATTTTGTTTTTTTTTCTAGATACAATATATGTTAAATAATATATCAACGATTGTTTAAGCCAAATACAGCTTGAACAATCACACTGTTGATATAATTGCTTATTTTAAAACAACCAGTTTCAAGTAAGCACTGAAATCGACTCTTTTACCAAGTGAGCAGCTAAATGTTTTTCTTGCCAAGTAAACAACTAGAGGTCTTTCTTTCTAAGTAACCGGGTCTCTCTCTTTTTCCAGTATCCAACGAAATGGTTTCTCTTCCAAGTAACCACTTAAACAGTCCCTCTTCCAAGTGCCCAACTAAAGTCCCTCTTCCAAGTGCCCAACTAAAGTCTCTCTTGAGATCATTCTTCACACACGTATAAAATCTCAAAAAATCATACTTTCATGACTTACATATGCATAGCATATTCGGAAACCCCATTATTTCAGACTTCAACCACCAAAAAGGTGGTATGAGGGGATTTCCCTTCGAAAGGTAGAAGAAAAAAAGGTAAAAAAGTAGGAGAAGGAGCAAAAGTATTAGGCTTCGAAAGCCTCTCTCGATGGCAAGCGACCCTAACTCGACTTGTAACGTTTTCACATTCCGAAACATCAGCAAGATCTCCAGTTCTCCCTTGGAGGCTCTTAAGTCCACTTCTAACTTTTTCACATTTAGAAATAGCAGCAAGATGTCCAGTTCTCTCTTGGAGGCTAATAATTGAAGGCAAAGAGCCAGCACTCTCTTGGAGGGTTCTGATAATTGAAGCCAGAGAGTCATTAGGAAGACCATTCGCTGAAAGACACTGGTGAAAAGAAACTGGTGACAGGAGACTGGCTGAAAGACACTGGGGGAAGGAAACTGGTGGCAAGCGAATGATTGCTGAGTATTTCTAAGATTCATGTCTAAGATTTCTATCTGAGAAAAACGTGGGAAAGGCGCAGTATTTATACCCTATTTTTGGTACGGCTTTTTGGTACGGCTTTCCAGCTTTTTTTCTGAGCAACTTTATTCTTGATTTAGTTTTCTGGTCCAAGTCTTTTTTTTTTTGCCGCGCAACGCCCTTCTATTTCAGATGCATAAACCCGTACATCTGCCAAATAATGTAATCGTTTCTTTTCAATTCAGGTTAAGAGCATGCCATTTTTTCAAAAGACCTAACAAGCGACAAGAATGGAACCAGCGAAACCAACGAACTAAACCAAAAAAAAATCCAACAAGACAGATAAAAATATCCAATTTCCCCTCGGTTTTAGACTACCGCGTGAAAACGCAGGATGCGTTAGACCCTGCGCATAATAGCCCAGTCTGCATTCAAAGTGCATATGGACCCAAGCCTCTTGGTCCCTCACCCTCTTGGCCCCTTAACCTCTTGGCACCTCAGTCTCTTGGGCAAACAATTCCAAGGAAACCAATGTGTTCAGGAACTTAGTTTCACTCCTGCCTTTTTCCCCGTGCCGGTCTAGCTTGCACAAGTAATGCACAAGTAAGAAATGTGCTTTCACATATTGTTTGCAGGGTTCCACGCATAGAATATTTTTTAAGCGCTGTTTGACCCAAGAATAGCCATACCTTACCTCGTCCCTTTATCTCGTCAGTCACTATAATTCTAATAATGACCATTCCTTGAGTATTTATCTCGTCAGTCACCATGGCACCAAGAATTAGGGTAAATCGGATAAACGCAATGCACAACGATATCATGTGCTAAACGCGAGGTAGAAGGATGCAATGCATAGAGCTATTATGCAGGAAATGTTAGCTCTGAGCGACTGAGTACACACAACCTTCGCACCTCGTCCTTCGCCCCTCGCCTCTCACTTTCAACTCCTTAAATCGCCCCATTACCTCCTCTGGGGAATCAACTAATACACGTAACTTAGTAACTGAACGTTACACAAGAACCTAATAGTAATACTCACACAAGCATAAGCTTGCAGTAAGTCTGTATGTGCCTGAATCTCTAAATGTTCGAGCAACTTAACAAGTCTCTGGTCCACGAATATACTTATTTTTGGCTGACAATACCTTCCTTGTATACGCACGTAATTCTGCACCGCGCCAATTTAGCTGTGCCAAACTTCGTGCCAAACTTTTCGCCAATTTAGCTCTGCTAATCCCACCACGCTAAGCTGTGTTAGGATAAATCGTACGCACACTGGCATTGAGCACTTGTTGCTAATGGATTATACTAACAAGTCTTAGCTGGGGCTCACCCTCAAACCATTCCACTCATAGGCTTGAGATGGTGTGCATGTTAGCATTCAAGCAGACTTGCATACTGCGAGTCGCTTTCCATGCGACTGAACGCTTGAGAGTGTATGCATGCGAGATAATGCCTATAAGTGAATGCATGCGACTTAATGCCTATTGGTGGATGCAAATATGCACGCGCTGTTGAAAATAGGTCATTCAAGGGTCTATTATGAAGCACTTTCCGGAAGTCAGTAGAGCCGCCATGGGTCGACACACTATCCCTCGAGGTATTTTTCGAGCCCACAAATGCCGATGAGTCCCCATTCGCTACCGCGACTAAGTACGTATCAATTTGCCACCGCGACTGAGTACGCATCTATTTGCCACCCAACGACCGATTAGTCACTTCATCTCACCCCCTCACTTCATCTCCCGGATTTACCCGGATTTAACCGGATTTACCCGGTATGTTATTTAGGATTCTCCTTCGGAGGAATCATCGCCAAATGAACATAGTAAACAGAGTGCCTGAAGTAACAAGAAACTAACATGGGGGACGTCATACCTAACCGGACCTCTTATCGAAAATTATTGTTTGGGCGTTTTAACTTATTATGGATTGACCTTTGTCATGGCTATTCACCACCTGGCTCTTACCCTTGATACCGGAGTTGTGGAATTTGTCGCCACAGTTAGAAGGTCTCCGATCCCATGTTTGCTACCGATAACACCGACTTCCTCACCCATCTGTGCAAGTCATCTTCGTTCGAAGCATCGCAGCCATGGTGGTCATAAACCTTCTCCAACTTGTTCTAGCACTCCAACTTCTTCTGGCACTCCAACTTCTTCTGGCACTCCAACTTCTTCTGGTACTCCAACTTCTTCTGGCACTCCAACTTGTTCTGGCACTCCAACTTGAAGTCAAAATCATCCGACACCGAGTAATAGTCGGCGTAGTGGGTGATTCCCTCCACCAAAGGCATAAACTACTCTTAGTTGTCGAATAAGCCCAAGCCCAACGCCCCCAACACCTTTCTCAAGGTATCGACTACCTTGACTCCCACCATGAGACACACCACCTATAACTAAAGACTCTAATACTAATTTCCAATTTCCACTATAACCTCTCATTTCCCTCTATAACCTCTAATTCCCAAGTTCCAATCCTAATTCATTTTATTCTCCTATCTACTTTCATTCTAGTCACCAAGAGTCAGTAGGAATACACTCAAAATCTAGTATAAGAAAAACGAGGGAACCCGCCTTTATGTATACTTTGCTTTTTTCCGCGCCCTGTTTATTCGCAGCCACCATGTATGCAGGACCAGCGAGGTGCGAATATAAAAGGCACCGCATTTCCTGGTCAAAGCAACAGATAGAGAAAAAAACAATTAGGAAAAGTCGTTGAAAACACAATAAAAAGAATACTTTTTAGGGAATTTCCGCATAATTATATTGATATCCTGCATAAGACTTTGAAATTCCTGTGTACTGTTTTAAACGTGTACCGCTTGAGAAGTTGTGCTCATGGGCGAATCTTCACCTCCATTGTCCGGTCTTAGTTCCACAGTATAGTAACGCAATCAATCCCGAAGATAAAGAATAGTATCAATAAGATGACTAGTACTATGGGAACTACACCTGATGATGTAGACAGGGTGTCTTCAATGTTCATGAAGACACATTTGACTAAGAGACTAATTTCACTTCCTAAGTACCAATCCATGGTACTGAAAGCTTAACAACAACACCGCNGACTAATTTCACTTCCTAAGTACCAATCCATGGTACTGAAAGCTTAACAACAACACCGCTCTGTCGGGTACTGAATTGGGCCCCACACTACTTTACCACAACATCACAACACCATCACAACACCATCACAACACCATCACAACATAACCTACCATGGCATACCTCAAACTATACAACTCCATCTCCTGTGCAGCATGGGCAGTTATTCTCGCTGAAGACGTTTGGGCCAAAATCTCCGGAAATGGCGTTTACTCCATGGGCCATTCTGAGCCCTGGCCCCACAAACTCCTAGTGCAAGTTCAAACGTTGAACGCTATTTTTGAGCTTTTTCATGCCATTTCTGGCCTTGTTCCTTCTCCCCTTTCGTCGCTTCTCCTCCAGTTTTTTGCCCGGTTGGTTATCACATTGGGAATCTCGTACTATGTGCCGGACTCCCCAGGAAACTACACTGTGGCGTATTCAGTCCTTATTTTGGCATGGGCATCCACCGAAATCGTCCGTTACAGCTTCTACGCCGCCAAGCAATTTGGCCATGTGCCCTCCTGGCTCCTCTGGCTCCGCTACCTGACCTTCTTGCTCATGTACCCTTTGGGGTTGTTCAGTGAGCCTATAGTGGTGTACAAGACGCTTGGGAGCGTCTCCGGCGGTTACAAGGTGTTTCTCAGTGCAGGCATGTTCTTGTACATCCCGGGTTTCTTTTTTTCTACTCATACATGCTCCGGCAAAGAAAAAAGTACTTGGTTAGCAAAAGTGATTGAATCTGCCAAAGAAAGTACTTTTAGATTTGAGTGCTACGGATTATGCAACAGTCACTACTAACGACATTCTTGATCTGATATCGAATTTCTGATCTCGGATAACTAGGTGAACGATAACAAGGTGAACTATAACAAGGTGAATGATAACGGGGTGAATTATTATTGGGTGAATGATAACGGGGTGAACTATTATTGAGTGAATGATATCGGGGTGAATTATTATTGGGTGAATGATAACGGGGTGAACTATTATTGAGTGAATGATATCGGGGTAAATTATTATTGGATGAATGATAACGGGGTGAATTATTGGGTGAATCATAAATAGGTGGGACTGACTTTCAACCTATGTTCTAGTATATTTATCAATATACTGAGATATGTAAGTTGTTCCTCACAAAACAGAAGTTCTACATGATGTGTGAGGCAAGTGAAGGTCTTCATCCAACAGGTACCTGCACATGGTTCCCGATTGCTCTGCCTACAATACGCTACGAAGTACCTTGACTCCGTACGTTGACATTTATTCAACCAAGTTTTCTTCAAAACTTTCAACAACGGGTCTCTTGGTTCTTGTAAATAACTACTGTATAGTAACTACCGTATGATAAACCTCTGTAATTGACTTCTTGATTACTTCTCTTCAACTTCCGTAATATCACTCTTTGCTATTGCAATGACCATTGAATCTGCTTCCTTCTTGTACTGCCAATTGCTGTAGCTTCATCTTTTTCTGCGTGTGACTGGAGAGGGCCAAATCCAGAACTCCATCTCAATTCTGCGTGTCACTAGAGAGGGCCTCAATCCACAGGATCTTGGCGTCCACGTACTCCATCACTGTATCCGATGGAACAAACTCATACTCTTGGAGTTCGGCCGTTTTCGGAGCTGCAAACATGCCCCGCAAAGTAAATGAGCCCAGAGGCTTCTTCTGTACTTTTTCGTGGGTCCGAAAGAGAATCTGGAGCCGAGACCGAACCACCAAAGCGTCGTGCTCTTCACATAGTTTCATGAGCGTGGATGTGGTCAAGTGATCCGGCATGTAGCAGTACCAACGGAGATTATAGCTGATGAGCTTGACGAGACAAAGAAGTATGGTGTCGAGACTGAAGTGGCCCGTTAGGAGCCCGGCTCGGAACCCTTCATATGCTTTGGGCGACATTTTCTGGATAAGCAACTTATTGGTCCTGCTCCTTCCTTCATAGGGCTCATAGAACGCATCAAGCGGTGACTCATCGAACCCAAACTCGGCATATATCTCCAACATTTTGACTGTTCCAAAGTAATCGAACCCTCCATGCGCTGATACTCCCATGACACTGGTGACAATGGACGAGATGCTATCTTTCAAATTGAACTTGCACGACCAGCCAAGGAGTCCGATCAATTGCCATGAGAGAGCACTGCGGTTATGGTCTTCGTTGGAGGTCTGGATGAGCACTCGGAGATCTTCGTAGATGACTAGGAGGAGCAGTTGGAGCCAGGATTTGCACAGAACAGATGAGTTGTTGGACACAACAAAGGGGGACTTTTTAGACAGTCCAAGTGGTTTTTTAGGTCCTTCAGGTCCATTTTTGGTCACTTCTGATCTATTTTTGGGGTCGCCAGACTCATTGTTTGACTCTCTGGACCCACTTTCCACGTCTTCAGACTCACTTTCCACCTCTTCAGCCCCAATTCCCGCATCACTTCTCTCAAAAGCCTCGTTCTTCACGTAAACCAATTCGTCCCAACCTATCAAAGCAATAATTGAAGTCACCAAATCATATGTACGCCCCCACGTGGATCGAGAGTCAAAATCTAGAATAGAAGACCATGGGTTGGACGCAGATTGAGCTGCAAGAAGAAGCTTGACCGAGCTAGGGCTGCATATTCGAAGCACATTCTGATCCACAGTAGATAATTCCATGGGTGTTGCCATAGAAAGAGGTGACCGATGGAATGGACCGGCAATTGGATGCCTTAAATGAGGATTATACTGGAAAGAATCATACCATATTCTCTGGATGGACCCAAGATCCTTTTCGGTTCTTGCTTTCCCGCTTTTTCCCAGTTTTCCCACTTTTTCTTTCCCCAAAATTATCCCCTTTTCGCTCTTAGCCCCGTGTAAACTGCTGGTACTCGAACCGTCGGAATCGAATGCTCTTTTTGACTCGTAGGCCTTTGGAGGAGGGAAAAACGACTCAAAAGTCGTCATATCCATGGCCTTACCTTTAACGGCACGCTCCATGAAACCCATGGCAAAACTGTCGTAAATTCCATCCACGTGATCCGCATCCGAAAGGTCTTTTTTGGCAAAGATTATAGGGAACAGATTGATCGCTTGCATGGCCTGTACATAGCTCCCCTCCATCACATAACAAAGTGCCAAATTGTACCACGCCTCGTAGTCGAGAGGGAGAAGTACCACGGCTCGAGAAGCCACCACCCGGGCGGCCCTAAAGGCTTTTTTTCCGATAAGAAAGCGGGTCTGCTCGAGGAGTAGGAGCGCCGTTTGACCCAGTGTCTCGTTTTCGGACACGTGATCACTCACAATCTTCAAGAACCTTGCCTCGTGGTTGCGGCCTAGATCCGCCTTTAAAACACGGCATATGGCC
Source organism: Metschnikowia cerradonensis (assembly GCA_002370635.1). Taxonomy (NCBI): domain Eukaryota; kingdom Fungi; phylum Ascomycota; class Pichiomycetes; order Serinales; family Metschnikowiaceae; genus Metschnikowia; species Metschnikowia cerradonensis. The sequence goes on from NKZD01001627.1 coordinate 17,228, forward strand.
ACGTCAAAGTCCGACCCGAACTGTCGGCTGATGGCATCCGCGGTGTCCGCCGCGATCTTACCGCTTTGGTCCAATGTTACGAGCCGCACCAACGTGTCCACCAACAAATTACGGTATTTGGCCGTTTTCACGAAATCCCCGCCTGCAGTTGTATTCCCTCCGAACGATTGACGCGTCCCCAAGACGTGGCCTTTCGGAAGTAACGATACCACGAGGTTTATGACCCGGCGGAGGCTTGTGTGCAGTACCACCATATCATCCAAGAGAACTGTACCACAAACACGGCGGGAAGCATCATCTGCAGCCACAAAAAGACGAACAAGCGACAGAACAGCCAATTCAGTCCAGAATTGATCAGGTATGTCCTGCACAGATGCTCTGGTGTATGTATGCAGTCTCTTCAGGGCAAAGGAAAACATCAGGTATGAAGGATCCAACGAAACGGCACCTCGGCGGGTCTTGGCAATCACAAAGCGGGCCCGAAACTCACTGCGGGAAAATGCGTTATACGAGCACACCGTAACTATAGTTTGTTTTCGGCTGCTTCCCCGCACATCGGCCCCGTCCGAATAATTGCCGTTTTCGTACACCCCCAGACGGCGCCCGAAAAGCCCGTCTTCCTTCAAATTCCCCAGGAAACTTCGCTCCACTCTTCGGTGCCCATGCGCTTCCGCATCGGAAAACCCCGTTCTAGGGCTATTTTCGGCCTCGGAAGCCGTTGATTCGGCCATACTGAAGCCACTTTCGCCGGAGGCCCGACTCCGAGCATCGGAATCGCCCGAATCAACTCGTTCCGTCCCCGAAAAACTCGCCCCGACCGCCAGAAGCACATACCGCTCCAAAGCACCCGCTCCCTGTGTATAATCTATGCCATTACAGAAATGAAAGTAACCTGCTTGGTGTTCATCCTCCTTCGCCAGCAGCAGCTCAGTATGAGTCATAAACGACGCTCCAAGGAACCGACTAGACTTTTCGCCATCGGGCTGGCCCTGGTGTACGAGATCGGCGGGGCCGATAGCAAGCGTGGCGCCAGAAGTAAGCGCCGACGACCGCTGGCCGAGAGTGCTACCAAATGAAGGCTCACGGATCCACGGCACGGTCCGTCGACTCAACGGCCGCTCTCTTCCAGGGTATACGTGGCGAGGAATCTCCATAGTGGTGTTATGAGGAGAGATTGGCCGTGATGCGAGTCATGTGATCGGAGTATGAACACGTGATTTTACACGTGAGCAAAAAATAAGTTTAAAATCACGTGACCATATTATTACTGTTATTATTAAAAACGAGATCACGTGACTGATTATCTAGATCAGTACCAGTACCCAAAACACTGTTAAACCTTTCACCAAATGAGAATTTATTTGACGGGACCTATGAAGGCTCTAGTTATCGTTTGATCCAACTAAATTATAATTTCTTAAATAACTTACACGACTCATAAATTTAGGTCAGGTTCACACAGGTAAAGCAGTATAATATGCAGTCTGATTTGAAGTGAAGAAGTCAGACCAAATCCTTATAGACATCAGTACCTCTACCCTAATTAATAACCTAATTAATTTTGGTGGCTCTATTATCGGAAGACATGTTGGTATGCTCTCCTTCGGTGGTTTATATATTCTTAGTCACGTGAGTGACACGTGAGTGACACACTCTATACCATACACTACACTCTATAATGTAGTACTATGATAAAACCAACTGAAGAGGGATTACAGTAAATTCAAAGTACACCTATAAACAAATTTTAATTTTATTTCACTGGTACAATAGTGTCAGTGCAATATAGTATAGTGTATAAAGTGTAGAGTGTATAGAGAGTAGAGTGTATCGAGAGTAGAGTGTATCGAGAGTACAGTGTTTTTCAAAACTATTCAAACCAGCGTGGTAAAAAGATTTAAACCATACTAGCAAAATTAAACAAACCAATACACATAACCCCTAACAAGTTGGTATATATAGGATAACAAGGAAACCAGTTCAGATCCGTCCGTTTTTCACCCTTGATTGATACTGCAAGACTTCTGGCCCAAAAGTAGTACTATATGAGGCAATCGTCCAGATTTCGGATTTCGGATTTCGGATTTCGGATTTCGGATTTCGGATTTCTGAATATTGAATATTGAATTCTAAAGAAAGCTGGTGTGAAACATTACGCCATTTGGTTTGAAAGACTCTGCGGAGGGGGGTACGGAACATTTCGTCACGCTGGTTTGAATCGTTTTGTCGCGCTGGTTTGAATAGTTTTGAAAAACACTGTACTAGCAAAATTAAACAAACCAATAATTCAAAAAGTTTCGTACTCCTTCGCAAGTCTTTCAAACCAAGAACACAGAGTGGTTCACACCAACTTTTATTAGAATTCAATATCCTGAAATATTAAATCTGGACGGTTTCCTCTTATATACTACATTTGGGACAAAAGTCTTGCAGTACCAATCAAGGGTCAAAACGGACGGAACTGAACTGGTTTTCTTGTGTTGGAAAATAGCACCGAATAAGAGCGCGCACGGCGCTCTAGGCTTGCAAGGCACGTCTCTACTAGTTTCTCGTGGTTGTCCTGACAACCAAGGGTCAGTGAAGGCCGACTCCCATATATAATGAGGCCTTCGCCACACCTTTCACAGGTTAACTAATCGAATATCTCTGCCTAGGGAGACATACCAAGATGCCTCCCAAATCCAGATCCACCAGATCCAGACCCACCAGATCGCCTTGTACTGACATTGACGCTCCGCCTATGTCTGAAGTAAACACTTCAACTCAAGTGTTCACTTATCTTGATGAAACAATGAGATCCGTATCTTACAGTCAAAAGAGATCTCTGGACCTTGAACCATGGTGACTCTATGGGCCACCTGATTCCCCAGCATTCCTAGCTGAGCTGGAGTTAAAGAATCTACAATAACGGTTCCTGTATACCAATTGGTATATGCTAACGTTCAACAAAACCCCCCTCCCCCCAAAAAAAACTAAAACCCCCAAATGCATCTCCTCTTTCTATTCCTCCTCTTACTTATTCTACCTGGAATCACTGGAGTCGGGATCACAAACTCACTTCTCTTAGGTTACCTAGGAGGAAACTCCTCTCTCTTAGGTTACCTAGAAGGAAACTCCTCTCTCTTAGGTTACCTGGATGCAGGAACCTCCTCCTAGATGCAGGAAACTCCTCTCAATAAAGAAGTACAGAAAAATATGGAGAATGAGAAACAAAAAAACAGAAAGAGAACCAAGAAGAAGCAGAAACGCAATTTCTTACTGACCACTCCGAAACAGACTCGAGGCCAAAGGGGACTAACATTTAATGGATGTTTACAGGCTCCTCGACACTTTGGGTTTCAGAAAGTAGGCAAAGCAGGATAGAAAATACTTCTAGTATACCTCTTGAATCCAGGAGTTTCTTCATATGAAATATGAACCCTGAAAGACAACATAAACACTTGGACTCATTGACACGATTAATAAATAGCTAATAAAAAAGAATTGCAAATACTAATTGGTAGTTCCAATATAACGAGTATTGAGAGTTGTAGTATACACTCCCATAAGCTGGAACAGTCACAGTTATAGTTGTTTTCCAACAACTCTTTGAATTGTAGAACTGCAGTAACCATTTTTGCTGCTTGTAGCCGTATCTGTATTCAAATATACTTGGAGATCCTTGTATCTTAACACAGCTGTTTCTTTTAGATGCACCATGCGCAGGGCTTTGCCAATGAAGGTATTATGAATCCTCTCAGTCCGGTTGTTACAATGGCCAGGCCATCATAGTACTTCGTACAACTATGGCGATAGACATTTGAATACTAGGATTCTCCAAAGTAGTATAAATGATCGCTTAAAAAATATTTGGTACTGTGGAGTGTAGACTGGGACTGGGACTGGGACTGGGACTGGGACAGTAGTCAGAATCATCAATCGTGCTACTAAAGACTAGAGTAGTATGAAACCTTTCATATCCAAACCATATTATAATCCAACCTCAACCTCAACCTCACTTGCTTGAACCTTTCTCTTTTATTCTTAGAATTCCTTCCGTATTGTTTATTCCCAGGTCACATTCACGTAATCTAGGCTTCGGGCTCGAGCTCGAGCTCAAACTCGGGCTTCAAGGATTTCATCACCTTCTTGATATCATCCACCACCTTCCAGATCGGCAAGTCCTGCGTGAAATCGATGTGTTTCTGTCCTTTCATCTCATGGTACGCCTGCCGCATCTCCAACGCTGCCACGCAGTGTTCAAGCCGAGTGGTCAAGTGGTTGAACAACGTCACAAGGTCATGTTCCTGTACGTTTTTCTTGACCGTGGTCTGGTACATCTCGCCACTGGGCCGCTGGTACGTATCCTCATTGAATGTGAAGCCTGCATTCAACACCAGGCAGATGTTCTCCAACCGGAGCAGAAGTGACCGTAGGTTGAAGATCAGCTCTACCGGAAGCGCCCCCACAATGCGGCCCAGGTACTCGTCGTCCTGCGAGAGCCGTTTCATGAAAATTTCGTACCGGATCGCTAAGTTGGATGGGAACGCAAGCACAATGTTCTCGGGGATCTCCAAGCCTTTAAGCTTGCGTTCTCCTAACTCAAAGTATTCACACCCAATTTCCTCCAACGCCCGGATCTCGTTGCCAATAATCTCTCGAGCCCCGGCATTGCCTTCAAATCCAGCCTGTGCACTCACGGCCCCGGACTCGATCTGCTCATGGAGGAAATAGAGTTGCTCCATCTCATGGAGAAAATCCGTACTCACGGCAATTTGACCTCCATCGGCACTGGACTCAATACGGGACGCCCGGTTGACCATGGGCCCAAAATAGTCCATTCTCCGCGTCACCATATCCGGCTCACACACCGGCGAGCCCCAATGGATACCCATACGAACCGAGAGACCCCGGAACAAGATCTTTCCTGCATTGTCTGTGACCTCACAACACTCGTTTGTCTCGAGAATTTGTGTGGGCCAGTCCTCGGTCAAAAGCTGGTTCTGCACATTGAAACACCACAAGAGGGCTGACGTCGGCGTGGGGAACGACACCATGAACGAATCTCCTTCCGTCTTGACCTCGTAACCTCCCACAATCCGCAATTGTCTCCGCATGATCGTATTGTGCAACTTGATAGCAGATCTCATGGCCACGGGGTACGCGTCCCAGAGGAGCGTGGAGTTCTTGATATCGGTGAACACCAACGCCAAGTCACCCACGGGAGGGTCGATCTCGTCGTTGAGCCGCCTCAAGGCCAGATCTCCCACCTGAGCCCCTCTTTCACGTCTCTTACGGCCCTGGAATCCGCCACTTTCTTTGCCCAAATTGACATACGACGAGAGTGCTTTTTGATTCTTTTTGGCGTTGCCGATCGACACCACCGTCACCGACATCTTATCGGCAGCACCGTAGAAAAGCGCATGGTCCCGCAACTTCTCTGCAGCCACCATGGGGTCGTCCTGTTCCTGTCTGGCAATATCCACGGCCAAATCATAGGTCAAATAGTCCCAGAGCACGCGGGATGCCATGATAAGCACTACGTCACCGCCTGCGGTATCGTAGATGGAGATGGACGGACCACTATGCGTGTGGGGGACATAGTTGAAGAATCCAACGCCTCGGGACACGTGCAACACTCCGTCCAAGGCTCCGTCTCCGGAAACATAACCTCCAGAAGCTCTGATGCGCTCGAACTCCTTGCGCAGCGTAGGGTCATGCTTGGTGGTCAAGAGCTTGTAATCGGTGTTGTTTCTGGAGATCACCGTCTCGATATCCCCGACATTGGCCAGGTAGATGATACCCTCTTTGATGTAGAGCACACAAAGACAACTACCTTTCACGGCATCTTCCGATAACTTCAAGTCGTTCAAATCGGGGAACTGCGTCGAGTTGGTGAAGAAGCCCAGTTTCTTATTGGCAAGCACGGAATTGATGTGGTTGTTGAGGCCCAAAAACGACCGTCTCAAAGCATCTGGGATATCTTCATCACTGGAGATCTTGTCCAATTCTGCCGTGAATAACGGCACTATCAATTGCTTGGCCAAAAACGAAATAAGGTGCCCACCAGTAGAAGCGTTCGTAGCCCCGATACCGTCACATGACAAAATCAACATCTCCTTGTCGTTGCCCCGGAACTTCTGGATGAACGCATCGCGGAACGCTATAGTCTCGTGGTTGGCCATGAAATCCGCTATTCCGTAGCCCACATTGTCCAGTTCTGAGGAGGTGGTTCGGGAACGCACGTCCACCGTCAGATCCGGTACATTGGGCGACGTCAACGTCACGTCCATCAAACCAATGGCCCGCAACTCTTTCAACACTAAGAGATTGTCGTAGGTTTCGTTGGTTTCGCTGTTCTGCACATAGCTCTGCTTGATTTCAAACCGCTTGTTTCCGGAAAAGTTCAAGTACCGCAATCTCTTGTTGTAGGCCCAGTTCCAGTCGTAGGGCCAGTTGGCGATGTTGTAACGGAGGAGGTTGGAGCCCACATCGAGATGGGTCAAGAGCTGACACTTGCTCAATTCGGGTGGAAGCGTGGGGAACTTATTGTTGTTCAAGTAAAGCCACCTCAAATCGGTCAAATTCTCCAAATCTTCCGATGGAAGCCGGGTAAGCGAGTTTCCCGATAAGAAAAGCTCGGACAACAGGGTTAAGCGAGCTAGAGCACCCTCGGGGATCTCTGTGATATCATTGTAGGAGAGATTCAACGTCCTCAAATTGGACAAAAGCGCAATGGACTCGAACGACTCGTCCGTGAGGCTATTGTCTGCAGCACTCAACGAGAGCAAATTGTCCCGGAGGCACGTGGCGCCAGGTCTTTCCAGCAGACTTTTTTCCAGGGCTTCAATGTTGAAATTGGCCGTTGATGACATTTTCTTGGCCACGGCAAAGGTGGGTTTGGGGAACTCGCTCAAAATATTGGACGAGATGTTCAAGTACGTCAAGTTCTTCAAGTTCCAGATCTCAGCAGGCAAGACTCCGATATTGTTGGAGTGCAAATTCAAGTACTGCAAGGAAAAGAGCTGGCCAATAGAAGCAGGGATGTTCTGGATATTATTGCTGAAAAGGGATAAATGCGTCAACCTGGGTAAATTGCCCATTTCATCCGGAAGTGTCACCAAATGGTTTTTATCCAACACCAACTTTTCGACATGAGGAATCTTTCCAATGAATTCTGCAGGCAAAGCTGTAATTTTGGCCTTGGAAAGGTCGAGAACTGTAAGCATATGGAGCATGACCTCGAACTCCAATGACGTCACGGGGTTCCGGTCGAAATGCAAAAGGCGCAACTTCTCCATCTTATCACTGAAACTGGAAATGGCGTTTTTGGATGCGTAAAGCACCTCCAAATTGGGAAGAGATCCCAAAACGTCAATGTTGGAGATTTGGTTGTACCGGATATCCAAACGCTTCAAATGCGTCAATTTGCTCATGCCCTTGGGAAGGGCTTTGCTGAGTTTATTGGTGCAGAAGTTCAATTTGGTCAATTTGTGGAGGTTTCCAATGGAATCAGGAATTTTGGCCAAATCGTTATACGAGAGGTCCAAGTCCTGCAAATTGGTGAGTTCGTTGACGCTCTCGGGGTACACCTGAAAGTAATTGGAAGACAAATTCAACGTGGTGAGCGTCTTAAGGCGCTCGAAACTCTTAGGCAAAAAGTAGAGCTGGTTGGAGTTGAGCTGGAGATACTCCAATTTCTTGAGGTGACTCAAACGAGCCGGGACTTCGTCCAAGAAATTCTGGTCCACCAGCAAATGCGTCAATTCCGAAGCCTCCAAGAAATTCACTGGAAACTTGGACGCTCCGTTTCTCGACGACTTGATGCTCCACAAATTGGTGGACGATTGGATGAAATCCAATGGGATGTAGATGGCCGGGTTATCTGAAACATTCAACTTTTCGATTTCATAAGTGTGCTGGTGGAAAATTATGGGTATGGTCTTCAAGTTGCGGCTGGAAATGTCCACATTGACGTAATCCTTGGATAAAGACGCCTCTTCTTCGAAGGTAATGTTTCTTAAGGCCGTATTTTCCACCACAAACTTGCAGATGGACAAAATGTCTTCCCGTCCAATCATCCGCATATTTTCCTTGCTGGTATAACCACTGAGACTGAGCAAGCCAGTGTGGATCTGGATAGGCTTCTCGAATGGCTCTAAAACCTTGACGTTGCTACCCACATATAACGATAACTGGTAGTTCGAAATGGAGTCCCAGAAAAACTTCTTTTTGATGATTCCAAGGAGCTCGGCTGTGGTAGTTCCGAGTGGACATGCTGTTGTGGTGAACGTATTGTCCTCCTTGAAGATCCGGATGATGTAGCTGGGGCCCATTTGCTTGCCCAGACAAGGTTCGTCCTGTAAACTCAGAATGTGCCCGTACAAAATCGGCAACGCTCTTTGTGGGAGCAACAGCAAGTGCTCCAGTTTTCTTTTGGGCTTTTTATCGGTGCCCAAACCTGTGCTTTCGGCCAGAATTTGACCTTGTTCCTCAGAAACCATGGAATTTCGAGATGAGACCCCCGATGGGTTCATGACCCACGTTTTCTGCGGTTTTTTGTCGGAGTCCGAATCGCTCAGCTCCGAGAGCACCGAAATAACGTCCGTCGGAGCCTGGGTATCGGTAACATCCCAGGAATCCGGAGCTTTCCAAGCCGAATGCTTTTCGTGGTGTTTTGAAACCACAGGAGACTCAGCCACGGTGTTTTCTTCTGGAATCTCTTTGTTCTTCAGCAGCACCACAGGAGGCTCCTTCAAAATGGTCAGCAATTCATCGAAATTCAAATTAAGATCAAACACTTTGGAAGAATTCTCGGAGGCCAAGCGTTTGAGCGTGGGAACAGATCCCAGGATAGATTTCCCCATGGAGGAACTTTCGGGCAGCGGACCCGTGGGACCCGAAACGGAATTGTGCTTCGAGTTCGGCCCCGACAGTCGATCGGACATTTTGTCGGAATCTTCAGACAAACTAGCAGTTCTGTGCTGGTCTCCAAAGTGGTGGAGGTGGTGGGACGTGATTGACGACAACCGAAACTTGTGTTTTCCCGAGCCGGTGGAACTGACACTTTTCCGGTTGGAAGGGGATGAGCTGGGATTGGCTGTTCCTGCAGATGAGCTATAGTTGCCTAGATTGGAGTTGCCTCCTCCAGCTGTTCCTGCAGATAACCCTGACTCTGACCCCAGATCGTCGTTCAGATCAATGGAAGGGTCTGACTCCTTGCGGTTGGAATGGATTAATTTACCAAGCAAACTGCCTCCCTTTTTCTTAAACCGAGGTCTAATTGGCTGTTGGAGAGGAGGCACATTGGAGAAAGACCCTTTTTTGTGGAACCCTCTGTAGCCATCATGAGGAGCCTGGTGAAAGGCCTGGGAGTGGTTTGACAAAAGGGCCAAGTTGGCAAACGACAGTCTGGGGGAGTAATTTTCCGTCTGGGGTTGGCCCGGAGCAAACCGTTTCAAGTGAGAATCGTCGAATTCCTGTGTGTTGGGCGATATCGGTGGCGGCACTGCATTGGCTTGGGTAAACGTGGCACTCGGCAGTTCCTTGGCTGTGAACCCAGAGAAAAACGAAGGAGTTGACGTTTGGGACTGTGTGGTGTGTCTTCGGGTGGGAGTATTCCTAAACAGAAAGGAAAGAACGGGGTTTTCACCGTCTTTTTCGACGTCACTTTTCAGGCCTTTATTATCACTGTTCTGAGCTTGGTTTTCCCGTGCTTCCCGTGCCTCCCGACACTGTTCACGTGAGCTGAACTGCACATTGGCCACGGTATCCGAAGCGAACTTTCTGGGGTCTGGTCTTTTGAGCTCTTGTTTTCGAGCCAGCCCTGATTTCTTGGGGTCGGAAACTGAAGTTCTTGGGTCGGAAACTGTTGTTGAGTCAGAAAATGACTTTTTGGAATCGGAAACTGAGGTTCTTGGGTCTGAACTTGACTTTCTCGTTCCGGGGTTTTCGGGATCTGGAGTTTTTGGGTTGGAGAAAGTCATTTTCTGGTCCGAATCACCCTTTTTCTGGTCCAAATCACCCGTTTTTTGGTCAGAACCACTTGTTTTTTGGTCAGAACCCATCCTGGAATCGGAAAAAGACATCTTGGAATCCGACCTCTTCAATTCAACTCTTCTAAGATCAGAAAGAGAGCGTTTGGAATCGGAACGGGGCCTCAAAGAGTCAATTTCAGAAACCTTCTGCAGCTCGGCGGAGGGGCTAGAAAATCCGGCGTGGTCTTCTTCAATGCCACACAAGCCGTCGGTGGGCTGCCTCTGTCCTGCAGATTGCAGCAGCAACTGAGACTTGGACTTGTCTCTGCGAAGAAAACTCATTGGATCCGGGGTTTTGGAGTGTCGACGCTGGGCGGAGGAAGTTGATGGAGAGTGCCCCAGAGATCCTTTTTCGCGGTACTGCACACAGCGCATCCACGCCTGCCCAATGGTCCCATTTCATGCCTCCACCGCGAGACCCACTTTCTCTGGTGTACGGGTCTAGGTATCGTCCAATCACCCGTTCCCATCACCTCAATCCCCGATTAGTACTCCTTCCAATTTCCACTCTAGTAACTGCAACCAGTCCGGATCCTAGTGCGTAATAATAGGTATGGCTGTTACAGTGAAAGATGATGATTCGCTTTATGAGCTACGGTTATGAGCTCTGCGGGTTAAGATCACGGTTATGAGCGCTGGTAATCACAGTCATGGTTACGAGCTCTTCTTCTCCGTTCATGACTCAGTCATTAGACAATCGAACTATGTCTGATCATGTCAAAAGACACTATCTCACATTAGATCCTTATGATTCAGCTCCATCTTCTCCATCTTCTCCGTCATCTCCATCAGTATCTCCATCATCTCCATCATCTCTCTTGAAGTCTTCTCTTCTTCTTCTTCTTCTTCTTCTTCTTCTTCTTCTTCTCTCCAGTACATGTCCTCAAATATTTGTTATCATCTTTCCTCTCTCTCTTCTATTCTCTTCCCTGGTCATCTCTTCGTGAACTCATCTTTCTCGAGGTATGTCTCTCCATTATATCTGTATCTCATTTCTTCTCTCTTCTCTTTCCTCAACTCGTCTGTTTATCTTGACTCAGTCACTTTCTTGGATCCATTCCTCAACTTCCTGAGGCCTAAGGTTCCCGGAACCCAAATCGATCTCGTTCAAGTCGACAAAGCCCTCTTTTTCCGAGTACTGAAAATACGCCCACAACAAGAAAAAGGTTGCTGGCGTCATGTAGCTGCCCAAGAGAGCAGACCAGGTGAAATTCCAGTAATTTGTGAATCCGTTCAAGCACAAAATGGCCATCAAATTGACCAGGGCAAAGTAGCTCCAGAAGCCAAGACGCCATTCCGAGCAGTACTTCAAGCGGCCCAATGGGATTTTTTGCACCCGTAACGCTTTCCGAAACCGGATATGTGATACACATAAGAGACACCACATGAGCATTCCAGCAGAGGCACAGCATGTGAGGAGGAGATTAAAGACGGCCTGCACGGAGTTGAAGCGGAGGAAAAGCGCCACGAGGCCAAAACTGGCGGTAAAAAGAACAGCGGTTTGGGGCACGTTTTGGTCGTTTCGCCGGGCCAAAAACTGCCACCGGGTGCCTGCATGTGAAGCTACCATCGACTCCAAGTACCGGGACCCAAAGTAGATATTTGAGTTTGCAGCGGAGAAGATGGCACTGAGAATGACAAAGTTGAACGCCAGAAGAAGTGTTCCAGAGCTGCTGAACCCTAGATTCAACAAGGCAATGAGAAACGGCGACGAGAGCAAGTTCGACAAGTCCAGGCTCACGAGTCGGGGGTCGTTATAGGGGACCAGCACTGAAAGGAGAAACACCGAAACAAGGTAGAACACAACAATGCGGACAAAAAGCACCCGGGTCACTTTTGGGATGGTTTTTTCCGGCAGTAGCACATCTCCGGTAGTAATTGCAATGGATTCCACGGATTGGAACACGAACGACAGGAAAATGAGGCAGTTCAAGAACTCCACAAGCATCTGGGATGTCGGAAGAGGGTCTCCTAGAAACGAGGCGGGCCAATCTTGGACCCACACATAAAAGAACTTTTCCTCCGAGACCAAGGTCACGGTCACGGTCACAATCCAAGCCAAAATGGCCAAAACCTTGACCAAAGCCATCCAAAATTCGATTCTGCCATAGAGGTTCACGGGGAGAAGGTTCAACACCGTTAAAAGCGTTCCGCAAGCCAAAATAAGCAGTGTTTGGTGCTCCAGCACCTTCAAGCTCCATACTGAGCAAATAGGAACAAGAAGCAGCAACTCAAGGGCATAGGTCAAGCCCCAGCTGAGCCAGTAGATGATACTATTAGCCAAGCCCATGGGATAGCTCAAAAAGAGAAACTGGAACTTGCAGATCAGGCCATTGGAGGGGAGAAACACCGCCAACTCGGTCGTGACTTCAAGCACAATGACCACCAAGAACGCCACATAGCACATTGCTGCGAGGGCCATCAATGGGCCACTCACGATGAGCTTGGAGATCGAGAAAAAGAGCCCGGTTCCAATGGTGCCTCCTATAGCCAACATCGACACCACCGGAGCCAGAAGATTATGGGAGCGAAGACTAGGGAGAATTTCATTTCTTTCATAGCCATTTCCATTTCCAATTCCTGTTTCAATTTCAGTTCCAGTTGCAGTTCCAGTTTCGTCTCCACTTCCATAACTTCCATTTCCAGTTCTTCCATTAAGAATTCTTTCAGTCCCATTTCCAGCCTCATTTTCATTTCTAATTACACTTCGTTCATTCCTGTCTCGGCCATTTCCTTGAGTTCCATTTCCACTGCCTTGAGATCTCCGAATTCCAATACTTTGGCTTCCGGTCTCCTGATTTTGGATTATCCCTTGGGCAATTTCTTGGCTACGCCTTTGGTCAATCCGGTTAATACGGTTTATTCTATCAATTCCGGTTTCATCAATTCCCGATCCATGAATTCTCGTTCTTTCACTTTGATTCCATTCGTTTTCGTTTCTTTGGTTGAGTCGTTGGCTTTCGTTTCTTTGGCAGATTCGTTGACATATTTTTTGACTTTCAGATTGATCGGCTTCATTTCCACGCCCTTTATTATTGGGCACTTGTGCGAGAAGCAGAGTGGTTTCGGAAGCAAAGGGATGCATAGGGTGTTGCCTGCAGTTCGGTTAGTGGATAATGGTGTGGAGAAGCGATGGTGCGGCTCAGTCTGGGGTGCACCACCCATACACCAGTGCATCCTTGCAACTTTACACCAGTACACCCATAAACCCGTAAACCCGTGCACCTCAAGCGTGAGATATACAGAGAAAATGGCACTATGTGCACGCACCTCCTTCTGGCTGCAATTCGTGAGCCCCTTCAACCATACCCACCACAAGTGAGGAATATAGACTCTTTTTGGATAACCACTAAATTCAAGGAACAGGGTAGAAGCAGTTGGATTTGGAATTTGAAGGCTTTCGAGACTGGCTTGGTTAGCGTCTGGTTAGTATTTGGTTAGCGTATTGCAACTGGCTTGGATCCGCCAGCAAATCGAAATTATTGGGTCAACGGGCGGGAAGTTGATCAAGGATTGTATTTATTGTTTGATGTCGGATGGATCGTAAATCAATGGGTGATCAATAGTCATTGTGAATGTGGAACGGTGTGATTGTGAATCAATGGGTGGTCAATGGGTGATTGTGTTTTATTTAAGGTTCTCTAATTAAGGGGGCGGTTACTGTGGTTTATGTAAGGGGATTAAGGAGTGTTGAAGGTTGGCTGTCAATTGAGGTGGCGAGCCAGTGGTTGCAATGCGTATGACAACCAAGATGCGACACACGATGCGACACACGATAAAACATGGACGACAATAGATCGTATTAGAGGAGACTTTACGAATGGGACAATATATGATATGGAAGATATACGATATGGACGACATACGAAAGGGACGACATACGAAAGGGACGACATCGCACGATACGCCGGACTTACGACATTGAACGTACGACATTGAACGTATGACATGGGCCACAAATGCGACATGACAATAACGCATGCGATCGGAGTCATGACGGCGACATTTGCGATTAGATTTAACCCGCGCTCCATTGGAGGATAAGAGCCGTATGCAGGCCCTGCATCGCTGTTAGCGCACTGCTCGCAATATGGTCATGAGGTCAGCACGTCGAATGCTCCAAACCCAAAAAGGCAAGAGATGGAATATCAGAAACAAACGGGAAACAGAAAGGTAGAGGGTGTGGAAGCAAACCAAAAAGCAAGGGCTCGGGTCTTCTGTGCATGCGTTCAAACAAATAGTCAGGCAACCGGTCAGGCGAAGAAAAAAAAAAGAAAGCATTGGGTCCAGGCCTTTCCTGCACCCAGCGCCGGGTGACTCTTCGCGTGAGAAACTCACTGGAACTCCGAGTGCATGTCCCTCAAAAAACGGGCTCAAAGCGGTGAGGAAATATCTATGGGGCCTGTGCCTCGGAGATGAAATTGGGTCTCCAGTATAAGGTTGCTTCGAGCCTAAAACAATGCTAGAACCCAAAAGACTCGCCCATGGCGTCAAATGACAATGTGGAGGACCCCTTAAGTGCAGTCCATGCGATAAAGGCAGGCTAATCAGAAAAAGTCGCGCAAAAAAAGAAACCAAAACAGAAATCCAATCCGAAACAGAAACCACACCAAAATAGAAGCATCTGATTCCTAAAACAGAAAAGTACGGGAAGGAATGAATTGAAGGAGGAAATACGAAAAGGGAAATAAATTAAAGAAGGAAAAAAAATAAGAGCAAATGGAAGGAGAAAAAGAATCAAGCGCTATTGGAAGAAGAAATGGATGAACCAATTCCTTGGTTTGTGTCGGGGCAAATTTCGTGATCCTCGCAGTGCAAGTCTAAGTGGATCACGTGGGTCGGCAAAAAGGAGAAATGTGACAAAAAAAAGACCGAAAGGGATTCAAAAAGGACCAACAAAAAAAATCAACAAATGGACCAATGAAAACCCAACACAACGGAATTTGCGCCGGAAAGGATTTGGGCTGAAAAGACTTCGGTGAAGTCTAGGAGGAATTTTGGAATTTTGGGTAGTTTGGGACTGGAGGCACAGTTTTGGCTGCCAGAAATTATGGACAGGCAAGTGGAGGAGGATGCGACCCGATCGGGACATTAGTCACTCCTGATAGGACAGGGGTCCATAGGGCCGAGCGAGCGAGCGCGCGCGCGGAACATTCGCAGTGGTTCGGATAGCACAGGGGCCCGCTATCAGTTCCAATAATATCCCGCGCCGCGGCCTCTTTTTACCCTTTCCGACGGGTGTCCTGCTGGCAATCACCTGCGCTCCTGCAGATACAACCGCGGCGTACTGCAGCTAGTGCGCCGTCGCATGCGCTCCCGCGGCCTTGCTTTCATGCTTTTCCCTCGCCCACCGCCTTTCCTACACTGCATTATCGCACCCCCTGGCACTATATATAACCTGGGGGGTCCGCTCGCTTTCCTGCTTATTTGAGGTCTGAACCACAAACAACTTCAAGTGTCACTTTGAGAATTCCAACTCTGAATTCTTTGACTTTTCCCTTTACTTTTTGGAATCACCCCCTTTTGCAACATCCACATCTGAAGTTCCTGCTTCTGATCCTGTTGTCTGATTCTTAATCTTCCTATTGCATCATGGTTGCTATTACAGAACAAACCGCCATTTTGGCCAAGTATTTGGACTTGGACCAGAGGGGAGCCGTGCTCGCTGAATACGTGTGGATCGACTCGGAAGGAAACCAGAGATCCAAGTGCAGAACGCTCACGAAAAAGCCTGATAACCTTAACGACTTGCCCGAGTGGAACTTTGACGGATCCTCCACTGGCCAGGCCCCAGGTCACGATTCGGATGTCTACCTCCGTCCCGTGGCTTTCTACCCTGATCCTTTCAGAAAGGGTGACAACATCATTGTGTTGACTGAGTGCTGGAACAACGACGGTACTCCCAACAAGTTTAACCACAGACACGAGTGTGCAAAGCTCATGTCGGCACATGCAGACGAGGAGGTGTGGTTTGGTTTGGAGCAGGAATATACCTTGTTTGACCAGTACGACAATGTGTACGCATGGCCCAAGGGTGGTTTCCCCGCTCCTCAAGGCCCTTACTACTGTGGTGTCGGTACCGGAAAGGTCTACGCCAGAGATGTGGTGGAGGCCCACTACAGAGCATGCTTGCATGCCGGTATCACTATCTCCGGTATTAACGCCGAGGTGATGCCTTCGCAGTGGGAGTTCCAGGTGGGTCCCTGCGTGGGTATCAACATGGGAGACGAGTTGTGGATGGCCCGGTTCCTCTTGCAAAGAGTTGCAGAGGAGTTTGGCGTCAAGATCTCGTTCCACCCCAAGCCTTTGGCCGGCGATTGGAATGGTGCTGGTTGCCATACCAACGTGTCCACCAAGTCTATGAGAGAAGCTGGCGGTATGAAATACATTGAAGATGCTTTGGGCAAGTTGGCCAAGAGACACAAGGAGCACTTGACGCTTTATGGTTCTGATAACGACATGAGATTGACGGGCCGTCACGAAACCGCTTCCATGGACGCTTTCTCCTCGGGAGTGGCCAACAGAGGTGCCTCGGTGAGAATCCCAAGATCCGTTGCCAAGGAAGGCTTCGGTTACTTCGAAGACAGAAGACCTGCATCCAACATAGATCCTTACTTGGTGACGGGAATCATGGTGGAGACCATCTGCGGTGCCATTCCCGACGCCGACATGTACAAGGAGTATGCCAGAGAGAGCGAGTAAAAGTCATTTCATTTATAGTTAAGGATTAACATTTAGAGTCTGTATTCTGTCGATTCCCTAGATATTGAACAAACTGGACACTACATATTGCACACTGGACACTGGGCACTGGACACTGAACTAATTGAAACATTTACTGAACATTCTTTAAACATACATCACCACTAATCATGCATCTTTATCTTCTTTATAGACAAACGTTCTTACTCCTTGACTTAGTAATCCTGGAATTTTGAAACCCCAGAAATGCTGGTCTCGTATAGTGGTTAGTACAGTTCGTTGTGGCCGAACAAACCCAGGTTCGATTCCTGGGACCAGCATATTTTTTTGGCCATATTTCGCAATTCCCCAGATTTCAACCCGTCTTCGCACTCCCCTTCAGCTACCACTCTCTCCCTCAATCCCTCTTGATTATTCGACCATGGTGGCGGAACCTGTTCTGGCAACTGTAGACTTTCTACGCACGTCGTACGATGTTGCCTCCGACTTTGTAGCTACACAGCTGCAAAAACTCCCCAGTCCCGAAGCGCTAGTCTCTGCCTTGAGCTCTCTTCGAGGGGAAAAGACACCGCCCTCCCAGATCTCGCCTTCAATCATGGACAAAATCATGGGCAGAATCCGAAACCACCGGTTCCAGCTGGCATTTATCTTGGCGTCGGGATTGGCGGTTGCAGGCATCTTTTACCGGCGAAAAGCAGCCATTTTTGCCTCCACACCCACGTCTAAGCGCCGGGCACGCAAACTCGCCAACGGCGCCCGCTGTCAAGTGGTATTGGTGGTCGGTTCGCCCACAGAGCCTTTGACGCGGCTCTTGGCGCTTGACTTTGAGCGCAGGGGCTTCATTGTGTACTTGACGATCCTTGACGAAAAGGACGCCAAGTATGTGCATAGCAACACCATCACCGACGACCTCCATTATTTGGACGTGAGTGGCAACGGCGAGTACGAGATGCGCATAGCCAAATTCGCAGCCTTTTTAAGGGAGGACGTGGTACCCATTCAAGGGGCTCAGGCGCATAAATTAAGACTTGCAGCCGTGGTGTTCCCACCGCAATTGTATTTCCCCGTGGGCCCACTCGAAAACGTGGGCGCGGCAGCCATGGATAAGGTCATGGCGCGGACTGGAGTTTGCACGCGGCTCGTCAACCAGGGTCTCTTGGAGTGTGTGCGGGAACATGGTGCCCGGATCGTGGCCTTGGTGCCTACGATCGTCAGCACGCTTGGCTTGGCGTACCATGGGCCCGAGGCCATGTTTCAGGCGTGCATGAAGCAGTTCTACGCTGTGTTGGCCAAGGAGTTGCGGCCGCAGGGAATCTATGTTACTCAGGTTCGTATGGGGAACTTGAATGTGGTGTCGAATAATGGGCCCAAGACAAAGGGGATCTGTGATGCCGAGGTGCGGAGCTGGGACCCGGAAATTCAGAGCATTTATGGTGCTCTGTTTGTACGGGCCCAGCGAAGAAGTACCCCAGGAAACGGAGCATTTGCATCGCATGGTCTTCGGGGGTTGCACCATTTGTTGTTTGACTTGGTGACTAAGTCGGGCTCGTCTCCTTCGTGTGTGTACTACGGTGCAGGTGCACGTATGTACGAGTGGATTTCGGCTCTTCCTGGCTGGATTTTGGAGGTACTCATTGATTAACATCGATAGATGGTAATCAGTCGATGGTAATCGATCATTGTTCAATCGATGGTATCGGTACAATATATGGAGGACCATACCCCATTGCCATGGAATATTGCTGGTCGATACTGAATTCACTCCGATATAGACGAATCGAGACGATACTACAGATGACTAATTGACCTAGTGATTATCGACTATACGGTGTCAGTGGCATGAATGTCTGACAGGACAATGAAAGACAAGACAAGACAGATTATGCTTTAAGGAATTGAAGCCATTAAGAATTCAGATGATTGGATCCGTTTCAGATTATTCTTTTTTTCAGGATTTTTATTCTTCCGATGATCCGTTCTTTTCAATCGGTGAATCTGGGGCTTTATCCTCGATTTAGTGCAGAATTGATTACTCAGTCATATTCCCCGGGAAATCTAGATTCATTGGATTCTTTGGGACTGACTTATTCCGTTCTATCACTCCCGGTACAATCCCGGTCTATCAATGCTTTAGTCTGATGGTGAACATATGAAAATACGCCAGAAAAGAAGGAGGGTCTCTTTGGGTTTTCAGACTATGGTGACGTTTGAAAACGTGAAATGTGAAATCTGAACATTGGTGCTCATCCATCTCTGCATGGTCCCAATGTCCATCACTATGCTCTCAGAACTCAACTTTCTTGATTTGCTTTCAGAACTCAAAACCTTCTTGATGTGCTTGCTGTGAGTCAACGTGTTTTCAGGCATACCATTGGCATACCATTGGTATACCATTTTTGGATAGAGCTATGAAGGGGGTGTCTCTCAAAATTTCAATGAAGATTAGACACTTTTCTAGGATCTACGATTCCGAGACAGTCTATTGAAATTCATTCCTGGGTTATTAATTGTTGGATTTGCTGGAGTTACTGATTTTGCTGGTTACTGCAATTGCTGGAATTGCTGGAATTACTGGGATGATTCAATTGGCTGATCCAACTTTAAGTGGTTGTATGTGAACTTTACTGGGACTTAAATGAAATTCCTTTATTTCGTGGGGATTTGGACTTACTGAATTTTCTGATTTGGTATCATTGAATTTGGGCTGATTTATTGGAATTACTGAGCTGATCTGAGCCTTTACTGTGTGTTTTTTTTTGTTTTTTTTGGACTGGATTATTGGCTGTCGGAATATCCTAGAAAATCTGGAAAACCTGGAAAATCTGGAAAACCTGGAAAATCTGGAAAATCTGGAAAATCTGGTTTGATCAATTATATGTACTGCTTTTTGCTTGAATTGCTGTGCTGGAAACACTGATCATTTTTGATTTGGTCTACTTGGTTACTAGTTTGGAATTGTTGAATTACTGGAGTTACTGGTCTGGATCGACTGAATTACTGGAATTACTCTGGATCGACTGAATTAACTGAATATACTGAATAAACAGAATATGCTGGATCTGGTCTGGGTTTACTTGGTATCAGAGTTGGGATGCTGGACTTTACTGGGTCGTTTTTGGGGTGCATTACTGACTAGTCTGGAGTACTGGCACTTAGCTAGGCCTAGGGCTGGAGCGCGATACGGTGTGCGCACGACTCTTCGCGGGCTATATAAAGAGCGCTTTTCTCTCGCACTTTTTTCTTTACGTTCTAAGACTAAGGTTTGCTTGCAAAGCTCTCTATGCGGCCCTGTGCCGTGCCCTCGAGGCAATGCTTTGGGGAAAGTCTCCGGCCGCTACAACGGAAACGTTGCAGAGATAATATCTGTGTACATTTCGGCGGGAGTCTTTGGGGCGTGTGTTTGTATACTGCTTGTGAGCACTCCCGCTAGTCCATTTCCAGGCTTTTTTTGCCTTTCTCTTTTTGTGTTTTTGTGCCGGTTTTTGTAACTCCTCCGTTGGCCAGCTCCTCTGAGCCTTGCTGTTTTGCAGTGGTCAATTGTGGGGCATTTAGCGGGTGCAATTTCATGGAAGGGGCGGGCGGTTTGGAATGGGTGGCGTGCAAGCAAGTAGGAAACGCGTGCTCTGGGGATAACTGTCGGGGTGTTTCCCCTGGAATTCCACGGAAAACTGGGGCCTCATTCGGCAATGGGATCTTGGATCCTAAACCATAGTCATAGCAAACGACCACTTTGGTTAACACAATGGAGCTCACTCTTGTCTCAGAACGTCCTTCAAGCTCGTGCCTCGGGCAATGCACAGTCGAATGTGCCGAGTTTTTACTAATGGGATCTACGAGTTATTCATGAGTTTTTACTAATGGTAATAGTTGGTCATGTGATTCAATGATGAAACATCCAAGCAAACATAGAGTCAAGCTCTGAGAACTGCCACGGTCTGGAAAGATGGCCGGGTATTTTCGTGGACGAGATTTGCAACATTTCTGAAGATCACTCCAACTATTCCTTAGATATTACTAGTGTTGTATTCATTACCCCTACTACTGCTACTAGTTGCTATTAGTGATTAGTGTATGTGAGTATAGTACATCGTAGGTCAATCGAGTTTCCAGCGGGAGGACAATGCTGATGAGGCCGTGGTGGCATTTCCAGCCAACTCGGCCATGTAGAGGAACAACGTGGTGGCCATGTTGATCCAGTTCCAGAACTGCCAGGGATGGACCACCACGACATTGGCAGCGGGGGCGCCGGGCCACCATCCCCAGAGCACCAATTCCGACCCAAGCTCGCCTTTATACAGCAACATCAAGTGTGTGTAGACGGCAATGATTATGCAAGGCGAGTAGGCATAGATCAAGCGAATGATGGCCGACGGAGGAGTACGGAAGTCGGACGTTTCTTTGATGGGTGTCCTGGGTTCTCGCGTCCGCAGTCGTTCAAGACGCTCGCTTCTGTCTCTGTCAAATCTGTCCCTCTCTGTCCTTTCCCTTTCTCCTCTTTCTGTCCTGTCCCTTTCTGTTCTCTCCGTCCACTCTGTCCTCTCCGTTCTGTCACTTTTGTCTGGCCTCTCCAACGACGGTATGGAGGATGAAGATACTTGCCTCAGACGGATCTGTGGAGTCCTTGGAGGCAGGTAGGGAAGTCCATGGTAGATGGAAGGAATGATCTTGGTGGCTGCGTAGAATACTCCGATGCGGTATGCCAAGTTGATCAATAACGGCAACGTCAACTTGTGGAGCGCAGACACCAAGAATATCCAGATGGTGGTGAACAGGTGCGGGATATTGGCCGCAAGAAACGGAATTGCCAGGCTGATTTTCTCCAGCACTGGGTTGGGATACTTGCTGATCTCGTTACGGATGTTGATGGTGGTTTGCGTGAACAAGTTGGTGATGGTGTCCGTGGCATCCTGGGAGAGGATGGGGAACGTTTCGTAGATGCACCGTACAATATATGCAAAAAGTAGCGAGGACTCAATCATGGAGCCCTTGCCAGAAACGATTCCATAGAGACCTAAGCCCACGGTCAAGGTGAGGAAAGAGCCCAAAAGCAGCGCATTGCCCAATTCCAACGTGAATGGGTTGATGAAGATGCGGTATAGGAAGTAAAGGGCACCCGTAATGGTGGCACCGCTGCCTATGAGGCTAACAAAGAGCCAGCTATCGGATTTGTAGACGGTGAGCCACTGCATTGTTTGAGAGACCAGCTGGATCAAGAGGAGCGTGCAGAATCCTTCTGCTATGGTGAACACCAGGGTCAGATGCATCAAAATAAAGCGCCAGAGCGCTACAAACGGGTGTCCCACCGATTCAAAGCTTCCAGTATTGCCCCTGGAGGTTCCTGCAAACGAAATGGCCTCCTTGGCCGTGTCCCTTGACTCATGAGAAAACAGAAGGTAGAACATAAGGATGCTGGGGATAAAAAGGTGCTGCAAATAATAAACCAACGAGAGCCAGCGAAGAAGACCATGGCGCCGAGAAAGAAGCCGCCCCGTGATTAGTAGAAAGTAGAGCACCAAAAGTGTAAGTGAAAACGATAGGCCACACGACACGCCGCCCACATCAAAGGCTAAGGGGATGGTGAGGACTATGAGCGCGAGGTAGTAGACGGAAAGGAGGACTTTGGCCAAGTCCTTGATCCGTTTCATTAAGGATATGTAGTAAGTGTATGTGCAGTATTGGAGGGGAGGGGGAGGAGAATAGTTAGGTGCAGTTGAGAACTTAAAAATGGTATGTGAGAGTGAGAGTGAGTGTGAGAGTGAGTGTGTAAGTTTGATAGGTGTTAAGGGTGAGAGAGAAATGGTGTGCGCACGACTTTTTAAAAGTGGTGTTAAAGTGGCAGATATGGGGATTGGGAGTATGGGGAACGGAGGTATTGTGAAGTTGATTGAAGTTATTTATTGATTGAATTCTTTAAGACTATTTTTACTCTCCTTATTTTTTTATTGGGTACAGAATGGTCACGTCTACACCCGTGTATACTGTAACACTAGGCTACGCGGTGTGGTTGGGAGCCCTGCTCATAAATAAACAATCTGCTAGTTAAATTCCAGCGCCGTTTTTCTAGTTAATGTAAGGTTTGAAAATTAGACCATTATACCCTACACTACTTGTTAGACTCTTATGAAACGTCCATGTACTAAGTTACTTTTGTTGGTTGATGATTCCTTAAAACGAGGGATCAATTTTACCCACTTTCCTTAACTACTTTGTTCTATCAACTAGAGGCTGTTAATGGAAGTTTTCGAATCTCCCCCAACCAATTCGAAGAAAAGACAGCCAAATTAAACGCAATGTTGCAGAATTGGAAATTGGACTGGAAGCTTTATGAAATTAAAGATGACTCACGAGTCTTTACGTCATCCATGCATGAAGCAAAATATTCCACCATGAGATGTTATTCTATAATGCATTGCGTTTTTACTTCCATAGGCTTATCGAGGATGGGCATGCTGAGAAATTTGTTGTGGATATGAGTGTTATGGTTGTAATACTGGTGTGACATAATTGTTGACGCAGAGCAGTAAACGTTAACTAGGTCACCGATAACATCAGGGCTCATAACCTGTTGACGTGTTTTTTTTCTTTGCCATGCGTTTGAGGAGAGCTTGGTCATGTCGTTGTCGTTCCCAAAGCCATCGCAGCTATCACATGGATAGATATGTGGATCCAGGAATCGGGGAGCGTTCCAATTGGAAGACCGGAAATGAATGAGCTCCGGATTTTGAAGATCGGAAGAAACATCAAAATATTACTAAAGTAGCATCATACATGATTTGTGATTGTTACGGTTTACCTCAATTAGAAATTTCTCCAATTTCGCCCCATTCTATTATTAATAACTTAATTTTACATCAACTGCCTGAAGTATACCAAGATGCCTCCAAGAACCAGACCCACCAAAAGATCTCGTATTGGTAATACTTCAATGATCAGTGTCTTGTAATGTTAGTCAATCACTGGACGTTACTCCAGAGTTACTCACTGGTCCTCCTGGTGCCGCAACTGTCGTTGCGGATCTGGCGTTAACACGTCTACAGATTTTCGCAGCCATGTCATGATTTTTTTTTTGACTTTTGACTTTTGACTTTTGGCTTAATACCAGTGTTTTTCAAAACGATTCAAACCAATGCGGCAAAACTATTCAAACCACACTACCAAAAAAAAATAAACCAATAATTTAAAAAGTTTCGTGCCCTTTCGCACAGTCTTTCAAACCAAATGGCATAATGCTTCACACCAACTTTCATTAAAATTCAATATTCTGAAATCTTAAATTTAGAGGATTGCCTCTTATGGTACTGCATCTGGGACAAAAGTCTTCCAGTACCAATCAAGGGTGAAAAACGGACGGAACTGAACTGGTTTCCTTGTGTTGGAAAATAGCACCGAATCAGAGCGCGCACGGCGCTCTAGGCTTGCAGGGCACGTCTCTACTAGTTTCTCCACCCGTGGTTGTCCTGACAACCAAGGGTCAGTGAAGGCCGACTCCCATATATAATGAGGCCTTCGCCACACCTTTCATAGGTTAACTAATCGAATATCTCTGCCTAGGGAGACATACCAAGATGCCTCCCAAATCCTGACCCACCAGATCTCCTTGTACTGACATTGACGCTCCGCCTATGTCTGAAGTAAACACTTCAACTCAAGTGTTCACTTATCTTGATGAAACAATGAGATCCGTATCTTACAGTCAAAAGAGATCTCTGGACCTTGAACCATGGTGACTCTATGGGCCACCTGATTCCCCAGCATTCCTAGCTGAGCTGGAGTTAAAGAATCTACATTGAAAAATACTGTATATGAGGCAATCGTCCAGATTTAAGATTTCAGAATATTGAATTCTAATAAAAGTTGGTGTGGAACATTACGCTACCTGGTTTGAATCATTCTGTCTTTTTGGTTTGAATCATTCTGTCTTTTTGGTTTGAAACATTTTGTCATGCTGGTTTGAAACATTTTGTCATGCTGGTTTGAATAGTTTTGTCGCGCTGCTTTATATAGTTTTGAACACTGAATCCAGACACGGTTACGGGACGCACTCCCCTCCTCCAAGCAGTACGAGCTCATAATGGTGAACCAGCTGCTCTTATCACGTGACTTCAATTTCTGTACATTTCACTTCGCATTCGCATATAGGCTCTACAAAAAGTACGAATTTTCGAGGTGTACGGATGTATCAATACCACACAATACTTAATTAATAATTATCTGGCCATAGTATATGTTGAACGTTAGCATATACCAATTGGTATACAGGAACCGTTATATAGTTGGACTGCAATAACTCTCTCAAATGAGCGACTTGG